>KN042420.1:2567489-2583469 GCA_000739165.1 Podila verticillata NRRL 6337
CCCCCCCCCCCCCCCCTACACACACACACACACACACACAATGAAATCTCTCTTGCTGACCTTGTCCGTTTGCGCCTCCTCCGCACTTGCCTGGTCCTGCGCCTGGGTGAACAACAACAAGGTCGAGCAGAGGAGCCTCTGCGAGTACAACGACAACGCGAGAACGTGCTTCTGTGTCAAGAACACTCAGACCCTCTCCGTCTTTGTCAGCGGTAACGGCAACGTCAAGCTGTTCTCGACCACGGACTGCACGGGCAACTATGCGACCGTGGGCAACGGCAAGACCCAGGACAACACACAGTGGGTCAACAGTATTTCGGTCGGCAAGGCCGGGATCTCGTCGTCTGGCCCCAACGGGTGCCCTGATTACTTTAAATAAGGCTAGCAATACATGAGTGTAAAGAAAAAAAAGAACAGTTGGACTTTGGAAAGGTGATTGCTACTACTCTTGGTATGTGTTTTTATTTCTATCGGGTAAGCAAGAACATAGCGCGTGTGTCAGGAATAGAGACAAAGGTTTGTTCTGGGATGCGGAGAGTATATCTCTGCTAGAGTCTATGCCCGTGGACCTTCTTCTTGAGCGTGACTCTTCTCTTTTTTTTCCGGAACTCATCTCTTTCTTCATTTCCCACGGAATCGTTTCCTTTGCGGGCAGGAACCACGGACTAAGACAACTATATGCCAAATGCCGTTTTACTCGTCGCTTCTCTAGTCCCTTCCCCAGCTTTTTTTTTCTCCGCTGATCATGGAGGCTCACCCTCGGTGCGGGGAAAGAGAGACACTACCGAGATAATTGTTAAGGTTCACCGCCATGCAAGCTGATCTTTTTTATCACACACCTTGTTTGTACCTGGAAGGAGATACACCTTTCCAAAAGTTGTTGTCTCGCTGCGCATGACAAAACTCGATTATCCTCTCCTCTAGTATCCTCCAATCCATCCCGGCAGTTGGTTGAGGTATTGCACATAAATAAAGTCAGGACAAACACTGGAGACCACTAACGCGTGCTATCATGACTTGTGTTTGTATTCTCCTACTAACGGATACAGCCAATTGCGCCTACACCAAAGTACCCTTTCGTTTGTTTGTTGGGGGCTCCAAGAAAAGAAAAGAAAAGAAAAACTACAGTAACACAACCTGGGGATATCGATCCCAGGAACGAAAGAGAGAAAGACAGAGTGGAAAGGGAAGAGAAATGGGGAAAGATGAGAAAGATGGTTGTAACACCGCTAACGGTCTCTTTTTAGTCGAGTACCAGGAAGGACAGTGAAGAAAGAGAGAGAAAGAGACAGGAGAAAGAGAAAGAGCCAGAGAAAGAGAGAGAGGGTGGGGGGGGGAGAGGGGGTTTAACCACGCTTTATCCAAGGAGTGACGAAGTGCCTGATTTGCACTCTTCCGTGGAACACAAGAAACATGACTTCGAAGGTCTCAAAGTGGATGCCGAGGGCAGTGCGAGTGAGTGTGTGCCTGTTTCGCACTCTTCTGTGGACAGGAAGCAATATCTTGCAAAGCAAGGTCTCAAAGACAAAGTGGAGGCACCTTTATCTATATGTGTACACCTTCCATCTGTGTGGGCGTGGGTATGGATGAGTGTGGATGAGTGTGTGGGGGCTAAAATAAAGTTGTCTTTGTGTCACGTCAGATAACGATCAACAAATCGGATCGGTGCTAGAGGAACACTAGTTTCCTGCATCGGTCATTCTCGAAACCTTGTTGAGGGTGACGAAGGTGCCGAAGAAGATCCCTCTTCGCCTTCATATTCTTATAAAAGACAGCATCGTCGTCGGGATCCATGTCTTCCTCACCCTTTTCTCCCTTCTCCTCCAGTTCTCTCCTCCTTTTGTTTAACCTCACATGCATCTTTCGTCCTTGCTGTGGGTTGCGCTGACGACAGCCGTTACAGCCCAGTCCTATGCCTCCAACCCTTCCCAGGTGATCGAAGGCATCCCCGCCGTCAACCCCGTCAAGCAGCCCTGGATCTGGCCCCTCCCTCAGAACTGGGAGCGTGGCTCCAAAACCCTCAAGGTCTCTGAGCGCATCCGCTTTGAGGGCAAGGGTGCCCGCCAGCCCATCATCTCCAAGGCCATCAAGCGCTACCAGGACCTCATGTTCAAGAAGGATGACTATCCTATGATCCCCTACAACTGGTCCACCACCGACAACAAATCCTCCTCGTCCCTGAGCACGGTCATCATTGACATCAAGACCACGGACGACCACCTCGACATTGACACAGACGAGAGCTACACCTTGACGGTCCCCGCCAGCGGCAAGGCTGTTCTCCAAGCCGAGACTGTCTATGGTGCCCTCCATGGTCTCGAGACTCTCTCCCAGCTTGTCCAGTACTTCCCTGAGCGCCGCTCCTACTACATCCCCAATGCCCCCTGGAAGATCTCTGATTTCCCCAAGTACAAGCACCGTGGTATCTTACTCGATACCTCTCGTCATTTCTACAGCGTGCAAGATATCGAAAAGGTCATCAACAGTAAGCGACGCGTCCTCATCTCGACCAATGTGCCATGGAAAAGATCGAAAACGAACTTATGCGCTAATTCTTTGTGATCCCTCGCTCTTCTACTTTCATAGCCCTGTCCTGGAACAAGCTCAACGTTTTCCACTGGCACATGCTTGACTCAACCTCGTTCCCCTACGTCTCCAAAAAGTACCCCGAACTTGCTGCTAAGGGTGCTTACTCACCCCGTCACGTCTACACGGCCAAGAACATTAAGCACATTGTCCAGTATGCCAAGGAGCGCGGTATCCGTGTCATTCCCGAGATGGAGGCTCCCGGGCACAGCACTGCCTGGGGCTATGGTACGCAGTCTCACTCGTCATTGCGACATCAACAAAAGTCTAAAAGCGTGAGAGAGAAGAAATTTTTAGTGAGTGCCTCCTTACAAACATGTTTCCTTCTCCTGTAATTTCTATATTTGTCTACTTAGGTATCCCTGAGATCGCTTCTTGCCTCAATGCTCAGCCTTACTTTGGCTACACAGTCCAGCCTCCCGCCGGTCAGCTCAACATTGCCCATCCCAAGACCAAGGAGGTTGTCTATGGCTTGATTGACGAGTGGGCCGAGCTCTTCCCCGACTCGTTCTTCCATGCCGCCGGTGACGAGGTTGTCATGAAGTGCTGGGCCGAAGACGCCTACATTATCGACCATCTGCAAAAGACCAACCAGACCCTGATCCAGCTCTTTGAGAAGTTTGTCCTCGACATGGAGGACCACGTCCGCCAGAAGAACAAGACCGTCATGGTTTGGCAAGAGATGCTGCTCGAATACAACTTCACCCTGCCCAAGGACACTGTCATCCAGGTCTGGGTCGGGTCCGAGGGTGTCAAGGAGGTCACCAAGAAGGGCTACCGCACCATCGTCTCGTCTCAGGACTACTGGTACCTGGATCTGGGCTTTGGCCGCCCTCGCTCGAATCCTTACCCCGAGGTGGCGGGTGCCGGCTTCAACCACTGGAACCGTGTCTACTCGTACGACATGCGCGCGAACCTGACCCAGCAAGAGGCGGGCTTGATCCTGGGCGCCGAGGCGACCATGTGGGGCGAGCTGGCGGATGCGAACAATGTTGAGGACAGGCTGTGGCCCCGTGCGGCAGCCTTTGCCGAGCGTCTGTGGTCCGGATATGAGAACCCCAAGGGCGAGGCGCTGATCAGTGCCGATGCCATCCTACGTCTGCTGCCCTGGCGCGAACGCTTGGTCCTGCGTGGCGTGCGCGCCGGCCCCCTGAACCAGGGCTTCTGCACACGCAATCCATTGGATTGCTTCCAGCCTCCTAACCCTAACAAGTAGACCCACCACTCAGTGGTGCTGTAACATTTTTCTGTAACTATCTCCATGTATTTTCATGTCTCTTGCACCAAGAGCAAATATATTATTTTCAAGAGCATAAAAAAAGATCCTGCATCTCGCAAAGACGAAAAGTAGAGTGAAGAGCAAGATTGCTTCTTCGTCAGGCAACTGTGCTTCGCCATGGCACTTGCACGTGACGTTATTAGCTCGGTGTTTCCACGGCGCCTACAAGCTATGTGGACAATTGACCTTTAACAGCAGTTCAGAAGGGAATACTCGAACACAAAAAAAAGTATTTATTATCCTCCTTGTCAACTATGGATTGACTTGCTGTCGGTCATCTATCTCCATGTCTTGCCCCCACACTAGTTCTTACCGGGGACTCACCACCCATAGAGAATAACAGACGTGTAGAATGTATCGCGTGCAGGCCACAAGTCATAGCATCCCTAGCCCCTCAGATAGCCTTCACTGAGACCCTTCATACTGTTGGCGCCCCAACAGGAACATTTACGTCCGCAATCTCATAGCGGCAAGGCAGTGGCAGTGAAACCCAGGACGTGTCAAGAGAAAGAGTTAGCAGCAATATTCAAGTGAGGAACATATCAAAAAGCAATGAAGAGAAAAGTGGGATGTTTATCTGCTGAAGATGGAGCTGCGGATTGAAAAACCACCCCACTTTTACTGGGAAGCGACCTTCGCGAAACCCAGAGCAGTTATCTAGTGGCCCGAGCAAAAGAAAAACACTACACAAGGGGGGGGGGGGTGAACTTCACAAAGAACAGGCATCCACGGCAACCATCTCCGTATCGTAACAATCGCACTTTCATGCAACGCTCATGATGCCCCGCAGCTCCAACAGGATTTATGCCTGCTCTGAGGCAGGTCCGGTCATACAGCAGAAAAAAAGCAACAAGGACGAGTGGCAGCCAAGGGTCGAACCATCGCCTCCTACTCATGTTCACCGCTCACTTTTCTTTTTAGATAGGTTGCTATAGGTTCCCGGAGGTTCTATGTCCGGACGCCCCCGCATCAAGGCAAGTTCAATGTGTTAATATTAGGGGAGGAAGGCACTCTTTGTAGTAGCGAGCAGCAACAGCCACAGTGTCTATGGTTCCAAGGTCAGGGAAACTCCAGCAGTATCGACCAGCCTTGCCGACCGTCGAGATGAAGCCTCTGAGATACAAAAGGATCGGCCAAGAGCCAGGGACAAGCCAGTCGGACTGATAAGTACTACTGGGAGCCGAGACCAAGATGTTGACAGGACGACGTCAATCATTACGGAAAAAAACCGCGACAAGTCCCAACGACAGATTCAAAGGCAAGAACATGCCTCGACCGTCAACATTGACGCAAACCGATATCAAACCAAATCAAAGGTAAGCACCAACTCACCAACTCAAGATGCAACCAAATGAAAGGGCTCGCCGCGGGAACAACACGCTTCACAGTCCATCAGTACGCCCGTTTGGCGCACAACGGCCTCGCAGCGAGATGAGAGCAGTGGAAATGGACGAAAGATAACCTCGGTGCCTTTTGGCTATCGGCGGGGCTCATTGTGAAAAGAGTTTTGAGCAAATACATACTTTCAACACCTTCTCCCTCCAATTTAGGTGCTTCGACTTGATGCCGGAAGAAAGAAAAGAGACTTTATTGCGAATGCGAAAGATCCTTTCTAACATCTTGTCGTCTTTATCTTCCCTCTGTTTCCCGGAGCAAAATATATCTAGACTCGAGTATATGGAAACAAGCGGGGAGCAAGTCCATGGCGCGTGGGGCCGGAAGCGAGCCAGCAAGAGTCATAAGGATTGAGAGAGAGCCAGGGATAGAGCCACCATCGTGAGGCGTGGCAAAGAGCAGGTTTCCATCCAGGCACTAAGATCACGAGCCGGATAGTTTGATGGTGGCAGGCTAGGTGGCTCAACAACAGTGGCAAAATCGTGCGGCAAAGCTCGAACTAGAATAAAAGTGGATCTCATTGACAGAGTGGAGATGTGAAGTCGACGGCTTTCGTCAAAGAGAAGGTCGAGTAGCGTTTGTGCCATCGAAGTCATAGTGCGCAGAAGGCCAATGCAAGCTCGAAAGTGAAATTTGCGTTTCTGCAGGCGAACCAAAACTATCAACAGAAAAAAAGTCGTTCAACGGGCATGCTCCTTTTTCTCCTTTCCCACTCCCTCGATACGTAGCGACACTCTCACTCCATCAACAATGTGACCCACTACTCATCATGTATCATTGACATTTGTCATCATGTTCCCCATCTGTTCATTAATTCTTTGATTCCCACGGCCCATTCAATCGCCTGTCTCCTCTCGACATGCATCAAACTTTGAACGAAACTCTGCTTTTAGCAAAAGAGGATCTGAGCTCGCCTGTTCAACTGGTCCCTATCAGCCTCGTCGACACCCCATGGATAGACCCGGCAACGGCAGCAATGGATCCATGGTGTATTGACCGGGAGATCCTCCTGCATCCTCAGAACAAGCTCCAAAAGAACATATACCAAACCCAGAAAAAGTCCCGACATATGTAGATGCTTTTGGGCGATCCATCCCCTGCACGGGGTAGTTGAGCCAAAGCCCATTGCAACTCACCTCGTGGCCTGGTCTACCTAACAAGATGGTTTATCAACTGTTCGTATCTCTCCATCTGCAGCATCACATGCAACGTTGTGCGTGTCGGCAAGGACGTGCTGGAGAATGTGCTGATGGGAACTGCAGGGCGTCTCTTTGGGCGCATCGCATCGTCCCAAAGATAAGCGCAATAGAAGGCGTTGGCCATGGATCCAGGGTGGATCCCCGTGGCGAGAGCGAGTGATTCAAAAAAAAAAAAAAAAAAAAAAAAAAAAAGAGTTCAATGAAACCTTGCACAACGAAGAGATAGACAAAGAAGCACGAGCACAATGGCTTCCTTTTATGGGTTGCGGTGATATGTTTGTCCTTTTGCGCCTCTGTGCAAGAAAAGATGTTCAATTAGAATGGATGTCAGCTCCACCTTTCCCTTTCCTTTCTTCCCACCTTCCCATCATTCCATTGCACAATCATCTCTCGCTCTTGCTTAGCTCCCCCACTCCCTCACGCCCTTCATCTCATCATTATTTGCTCACATGCTACAGCCATGTCTGCGCACTCTCCTCCTCCTCTTCCTCCTCATATCCATTTCTCATGACCCCCCAATAGCCATGGCAGCGAAACCTGCCCCCACCTCCACAAAACATGCATCCACCTCGCCAGCATTACCTACTCCCACCATCCCCCCCGGCTGCGAATTCTGCTACCCTTCCAATGCCACCCACACCTGCTTCCAGAACACCCAGTGCGTACCCATCGCCAGCCTCTGCAACGCACTCACCAACCCCTGCCCCTCCTCCTCCTATGATCCAACCGACCCCGTCGACTGCCTGGACCAGATATGCTCAGACGAAAAATCCCTCCCGTTACCATTCCCCATCCTCAACACCCCTGTCCTACGCACCACGCCCAAACTCGACGAGTTATGTTTCCCGGGCAACTTCTCGTCCCTCTCTCAGACCATCTCCTCCTCGTCACAGTACATCTTTTCTTGCGTCCTCAGAACACCCAACGGCCCGGTGCCGCAGACCAACTGCTCCGACTGGGAGTACGCCTTCCAAGGATCCTGCTTCTTGCGCACCTGTGGCGGTCCCAGCACTGCAGGAGCAACGTTCATGGGCTGCTTGGACGGCTACAACTGCAAGAAGCACAAGAGTACGGACCAGTACGGGCTGTGCATCGGCGACAACGATACGGACCCGTACGGATCCTCTGGGGATGGCGACTCGGACGACGGATATGGCAGCTCTGCGGGACAATATTCTTCCAAGGAGTATTTATTGCAGGGGTTGTTGATTGGTGTCTGCTCCCTGATATTAGGCGTAGGGATGGCGGTGGGGATATGGCACTACCGCATGAAAAAGAAGCGGGAGGCACTTGAGGAGCAACGAGGGCGCGGGAGACGTCGTTCAGGATCTGGGCAGTCGGTTTCGTCGAGACAAAATAGTATCGGAAGTAATAGAAGACAAGGACAACAAGAACAAGGGCAAGATCAAGCTCAAGCTGGAAGTGGCTCAAGAGACCCTTCGACTTCTTCATCGTTGGGTCCTTCGTCCTCAACAACCAAGTCTCACTCGTGGCTCTCGACTGTGTTCAGCTGTGGCAGAAGACGGCCCGGAGTATTTCCGAGAGCGCGTGGAGGGCAAACAAACAATAACAGACGCAGGGCACACTCGACTCACTCACTCCACCGAGACTCTTTTGCAGACACGGGGAGCCAGGAGGACGACGAGGACGATGAGGAAGACGGAGGCGATTCTTCTAACAATGTACGTCGATCCTCAAGCAACGTTGTCACGGGACGGTGGCGGTGGGGACCAGGTAGTAGCAGCCAGATGTTGACTCGCGGGATGGGGCCTGGACTGGCGATCGTTCCAGAGATGGACCCACCACCCATGTACCAGACCGAGCCAGGCTTGCCTACGTACAACTCGGACGATATTGGCATGACCAGGATACAAGGAACACAAGAGGGACTTGTGGCGTCTACTATGCGATCATTGGACGACCCAGGACATGAACACATCTCAATGGAACGACTGCAAGGCCCTCCAAGCACTGTTGTCATCCCAATGGATGACCATACCACAGAAACCTCAACATCGACAACCACCACAACAACAAGGACTATGCCTTCCACGAATAACATTCTCCCGGAAGAGACACATTTACCCACGATGCCCAGCCTACAGCCCATTCCCACACACAACAACGACAACAACAACAGCAACCAAACACACATCATTTCAGAACCGGGGACAGCACATCTCCCCACTAAGGAGGATTAATAGTTTTTCTTATTTTCTCATCCTCTCTCTCTCCTCACTTTTTTTTGCATTTATCATATCCTACAAAAGACACTGTATCATACTTCCAAAAAAAAAAAATCTAATTTATAATAATACACTGGTGACCAAACCACTTTACATACCATGTACCTTTCTTAATGCATACTTGGACTGCAGAAGTTCCAGAGAGGAAAAAAAAAGGATGAAACACAAGAAAAAAAAGAAAAAAAACGTAGCGTAAACCAAGCGGGATTTTGTCTTTGTTGTGAAATTGCTACTTTTTTTTTTTTATATAAATCTAGACAGCGTCCTCTACGGTCCTCCAGTCTTGCTAACAGCCACCCCAATAAACGCCGCCGAGAACAGCACTGCAAACGTGATAATGCTGCAAATAAACGTGCCCCGAGACGGCCCGGGCAGCGACTGGTCCGTGTACAGCTCGAACAGCTCGGGCAGCCTGGGCCCGGTGCTCAGGGCAAACGTCTCCACCTCTGGGCTCAACCCCCGCAGCACCCGGATCACACACTTGCGACGCAACAGGCTCGGCGGGAACGAGGACGACGGCATAACGTGGGAGAGACTGCTGGTAGAAGAAGAAAAAGAGCCGGCTCTTCTCCTCCTCCTCCTCCTGTCCTCCCCTCGACTACCACTACCATGTTGTTCGTTGTGGCCACCAGGACCATGGTACTGAGGATACCCCTCAATGTCTTCTTCTCCCTCCTCACCACCCTCGTCCTCGTCCTCCTCGTCCTCCTCCTCGTCATCTTCATCATCGCTACTCCCCAGTGACGCCATAGACGCCGGCGCCGGCGACCCCATGCTAACGTTGTACCGGCCCGCCATCGACGACGCAAACGACCGCCCGCTCGGGACCGGCGCCATGAACGTGCTCGCTACGGTGCTCGAGCGCATGGGCCCCCCAGTCGCGACAGATACCTCTGTCATGAACGTGTTGCCGTTGTTAGACGTAATCGACGACGCACCATCCGACGTGACGCCACCCCCTCCGGACATGTAAGCGTAGTACGGCGTAGTCGTAGACCCCGGCGTAGACATGGACGCCGACGAGGGCATCACCCCTTCGATCCCATGGTGCATCAACGACGACGGTGCCACCTCTTCCGAGAGCATGGACGCGTAGGTCGTCGTCGTCGCAAAGTACTCGTGCAGCGGCATGGAGGGGTCAGAATCGTCGCCGATCCAGATCTCGGCCACGGGCCCTCCCTTGACGCGCTGGCCCATCACGAGCGAGTCGTCCCGGACAAGGGTGAACATCCGGGGACGGGACTTGAGGTGGTGGAGCAAGGGCAAGGAGGACGAGGTGTGCGTGCGAGGGTGTGGTTGTGGAGGTGGGATGGGGCTTGGTGAGAGTGGGGTCAGTGGCGGTGGTGGCGTGGATGAGGGTCCTGTGTCTTCTTGCAGATCTTCCTGGTAGTACTGGTTGTCTCGAGAGTGATGGTGATGAGGACGGTGACGGTGATGTCGACGAGGTTCATGCACATCCGACTGTGTCCCGTATCTTGTCGAAGTTGCAGACGACAGCGGTGGCAAGGCCCCACAATCATCCTCGCGCCAGGCATAGTACAGTCCACGGACACGCATCGTGATCTCCATGGTCTCGTTGTGTGGTGCACTCGGGAACTTGGACTCGAGAAGCGCAAAGAACCGCTCTGATAGGGTGCCCCTGGGCTTCTTGTTCTTGCTCTTCTTGTTCTTGTCGCTCTTCCTCTGCGTTGATGATGATGACGAAGACAATTGGGTCGCAGTTGAGTGCGTCTGGTATCCATTTTGACTCTGACTCTGGCTACTCCTCCGGTGGCTTCGCACGCGACTACTAGAACCCTCTCCACCACCTTCCAACCGTGCACCCTGTCGCGCTTGCCGCCGCATCTCCCGCCTCTGCTGCTGCGCTAGCGCCACTTCCCGGGCTTGCCACTGCTGCCACTGTTTCAGCCGCTTGCGCTTCTCCTTGTTCTCCTTGGTGTTGGAGTCTGTCCGCGTCCGCCACCACATCAGGACCTCTTCATTGGGGCCTTCCTGCCGGCTGCGCTGCAGGTTCTGCTCGTGATGGGTCGACCACCAGATCCAGGTCTGCGGGTCCTCGGCTGAGACGAGGGCGTAGGTTGGGTTCTTGAAGAACTCAGCCGTCAGTGCGTTGTTGAAGAGGGTGTGCTCCGGCTGGGTGGGTAAAATATCATTCGCTGGTTGATCTTCGGGTAGAGGATGGATAGGTGGGAGGGGTAGGTGTTGTTGGCGAGGGCTTTGGGGTGGTTGTATTGGGGATGCGTCATCAACCGGGTTGTCGATCTCCGAGATTTGCTCCGTCTCCACTGGATCGACAACTACTGAAGTCTCTGTCGGTGCGTCTCCAGAAGGTTCCTCGGCAACTACATCACTCTCTTCCTGGTTCTCCTCTGTGGCTACTGGATCATTTTGCTCTTCCTCGACTGGTACCACAGCCGATCCAGACACAGGCGTAGAAGATGATACATCACGGTTTTCCACAGTTTGCACCCGTCGAGGTCTGGCGGTGACGGCGGTAGCCAGCGCTCTAGAGCCTCCTACTCTGTACCTGGCGTTGACAGTCCTGCTGAGTTCGGTTGATACAAATCTGTGGTATGGCTGCTGGATCCTGGGCCGTGTCAGCGGTGGTGGACGACCTCGGAGATGTCCTGTTGGGACCCTTTCCATGGTTGTCTGTTCCTCGTTGGAGGCTTCGGTTTCGTCCTCCGGATTGGTTTCTGGAGTCATGAAGGCGTTGAACAAGTCTCCCGACTCACGGTTGTTGATCAGTACTGGTGTAGGTGCAGGTGCCGGTGCATTGGTTGTAGTTTGTCTGTTCGACTCTCGTCTTGTTTCATCAGTTACAGAAGTTATTAATGTGTCCGGAACAAGTCTCCGTGGGACCAGAGCAGTGGTGGTTGAGTGCTTGGGATCCATCAGATAGCAGAGGTACATGATCGTATCGTTCACCCAGTATTCCAGCGTCCATGCTCCTCGACGAGTGTGAAGCGTTGTCTCTGGTTCCGAAGCCCCTCGACCATGGTCATATGTCCCAGAAAACGACAACGATGTGTTGCGATCCAGTCCTGCTGTCCTTCTACGACTCGCTGGCTGGTGAATCACAATCTCATCCTGAAACTGCTGCTGAAACTCTTCCGGCCCTTGACTCGGTGTGACTGTGTATGTGATACTCTCACTCGCCGGAATCTTGAACGGTGGGCCGTTCTCAGACAAGGTAATGTACTCTGGCAGTTCATCTTCTTCCAGAAAGGGTCGTCGAGGGGCAGACATGGAAGGGGAGATGACGACAGATACACCTTCCGTTCCTGCTGTCGAGTGGAGTGGGGTGACGACAGGTCCTGCACGAGTAGATCCCACAGCCGAAGTATTGGCCGAGTAGATTGAAGGAGGGCGAAGGTTCTGTTCCTGTTGTATACTCGTGGCCATGGATCCTGCTAGTGATGGGACCATGGAAATGCGGTGGTGTTGTTGTGATCGTTGACCCAGCTGAGGTTCCTGAGTAGAAGACAACGAACTCGGCTCATAGGCTGGAGGATCCACCGAGCTCAAGTCAATGGTCACCGAGAGTGGTCGAACACGGATTCGTGAGGAGGAGTGGGACATGGACGAGATGATCGACTCTGTGGGGCGTGGTCTCCGCTCGGCCAGGATGTGAAGAGGCAGGTGCTCAGAATTGGATACTAGGGGCGATTGAGGTTGCACAGAGCGAGGTCGTGCCATGGGTGAAGGTGGTTGTTGGTTCGCTTCTTGACCAATTGTGACATGGGTGATGTTGTTGGTGTTATTGTTGTGGTTGGTGTAACCTTCTCGGAAGGACAGATTCGAAGGGGTGGAAGCAGCTGACCGCTCCCGAGTGTACGTTGCTGGGGACGAAGCCATCGAAGGGGAGGCAATGGTCGAATTAAGATTAACGGTATTAGAAATAATGGTAGTGGTGTTAGTGTTGGTGGGGTCGCATGGACAAGAAGGCGATCCAGATGTTGTGGGGGTTGTGTCCTCGAGTGGATGCTCGACTGCAGCAGTGGTAGTGGTCCCAGAATTTCCTGCTCCAGAAGAAGCGCCCAGTGAGGACAACGATGGAGAGGTGGAAGAGACAGCGATCACTGTGCCTGCCTCGTTGTTCGCTTCCACGAGGCGTGTAACGTCCATGTTGTTTTTTCTATTTAAACACGATGTTCAGGATGAAGACGATAAATGAGAAGGTCCTTGTTACACTGATGGCAACGAAGCAAGAGAAGCCGAAAACATGTAGTTACCGATGGAGAAGAGAGAGGCGAGTGTGTTAGTTATGAAAGGTATCTCATCACCACCATTGCGTATCGTAGAGAGAGGTGGGGACGAGAGATGGACGGGAAGAAAGCGATAAAGAGTGAAAGAAGACGAGGAAAAGCAAAAAAGGAAGGCGAGAAGAATGAAAGAACTAACCCCACCTTGAAAAAAAAAGGAGACAAAGCAAGAATTAAAACGGCGTTGAGTGGACAGAAGGGTATTATCTGCAATTACTGTACAAGGGATGTGCGTGTGCCGTTCGGGGGGTGGGGAGGATGGAAGTGTGGATGGACGGAAGGAACGACAAGTCAGCAAAGGCAGAAAGAACAAGCGAACAAACAAAAACGAACCGCGCACAAAACTGCAGACAGGAATAGAATTGCCTCCAGGGCCAAGGGACGACCAAGGAGGAATAGGGAGGAGGAGGAACAAGACGTGGCTCAAGAGTGTGTCAACCAAAAGACATTGCCCAGACGGAGACAGGGAGTAAGAGTGGATGGAGGAAGGGGGATGCGGGTTCAGCGTGGCGTGAACTAGTAGTAGCGTCGGGTTGGAGAGTGCGACAAAAAGAAGGACGATGGCGTGTGTGCAGTGAAAGGGTGTATCTGGGAGGGAGTGAAAAGGGAGGAGGGAGGAAGAAAGGAAGGAAGACAGAACAAAGAGCCAAAGAAAATTACATGCGCACACAGAAAAGGGTACTTTTTCAACCGACTATAAAATGGGTTTGGGGGAGGAAGAGGTGAAGAAGGGAGGTCACAGTGTCACAGCGCGAGAAATTGGAAGGTGAGCAGAAACACAAATGGATGGAGGGGAGGGATGCTCCTCTTGGTTTCTTCCTTCCCTCTTGTGTTTCCAACTCTCACCCACTGGAACGAGTCTGCCCGGCTTTGACACCCGACCAGCCCATTCATGCAGATCATAAAAGCCATAGAAATGGGTGCGCCTGCCAACCCCCTCTCCTCACTCATTTGTTCTTTGAAGTACGCATTTCACGCAGCATGGTTTCTTGGAGAAAAAAAAAAAAAAAAAACGGTGATCAGAGTGTTGCGCCAGATTGGACATGTTTCACCACCGACTCGCTCCATCGAGTCGCGTTCCTTTGTTCTTTGTTCTTACACTCTTTTTTTTTTTTGCCACTTGTGTCTTAAGTTGGCATCTTTGTCTGATCCAAGGTCAAGAAGGATCTACACTTGTCTTGAGACCATCTTGGTGAGTGAGCAAGGGGTTACCAGGTGCCAACCAATAGCTCATTGCAGGGAAGAGAAAAAGAAAAAGGACGTCATGAGCGGGTTTGTTTATTCAGAGCCTTTTTTTGCGTGTGTATGTGTGGTTTATACTTTATTGTTGATGATTGCGATTTGGGCTAGACCAAGGAAGAGAAAAAGCAGAAAAGAAAAAAAAAACACAAGCAAGCTCTTTTATATGGCATGGACGTATTGCATGCAACATCCAGGAACAACAGATCAAATGCAAGGAAGAGAAGGGATAAGAAGAAAAGAAGGAAAACATGTGGGAAGAAAAACAGACTTATGCAGCGGGCCACGCGGCACGAGGTTTTTTTGTTTTCAGGGGTGGCCTTGTTTTTCGTCATAGCGGAGAGGAACGGTATTGTTAAAAGAGAGGGGATGCCCTTGCATGCATGCGGACAAAGTCCTCCATGGCTCCATGGGAGACCCTACCCTAGTGCTGTGGTGTTGCCGTTTCCAAGAAGAACGGAACGAATAGAGGACTTAAGACGCTAGTTTCCAGCGACAGAGCCAGAGCAAGAGCCAGACCATGGGTGTTTGTGACACACTCGGATGGGATGGATGACATGGAGATGTCACGAGGTGGAGGAGATGGGGTGTCCATGGGAGCAACGAAGGGAGTGGCATTGGACAGCAAGTAGCCCCCCTCCTCTCTTTTTTCGTCATCTTCCTCCCATTTCTCAAATGGTGCTCAGTTCCATGCCAGCTTCCTCTGGGCAGTGTTACGAGCGTGTGCGTGTCGGTGTGTGTGTCTGTGTGCTCGTGTCCGTATCGCAGCGAGTCACTCGGTCGGCCGGTCATTGTGTCATCGACACACATCCATCACACCCAAACATCCCCCGAAAGGGGAAAGCGAAGGCAGAAGAAAGAAGAGCCAACAAAATCCTCATTGTCCGTCCGCGACACGCTCAGCCAAAGAGAGAGAGAGAAGAGAGGCAGGCACACACTCACTATTCACTCACTATTCGCACTACTTAGTTTGACTGATCAGTCTTGCAGAACCATTCATTCTTTTCCTTCTTTTTTCTTCCATCCATCCCATCAATTCATACCCATACCCATAGCCATAGCTGTACCCATACCCATACCCCTACTACACTCTCTTACACTCCTCTGTACATTGTCCTTCTCTTCTTCCCAACAACCATCGCACACAAATCAAACCAAAAGAAGTCACCACGACACCCCTTGCGCACCATTGCACCCTGCACCCTGCACACACTTGACACACACACACTCCTCAACCTTTCATTCATTAACCAGCACACACATACACACACCTACGCGACACTCATATTCATTCATACACACACATAACTCGATATCACAATGTACCACTCCATGGTCCAGGGCGACGAGGAACAGGACGAACCTCGTTGGTCAGGCAAGTTTCATTTGTTCTTACACTCACCTCCCCTCTCTTTAGTATCCAAAGAGTGAACGAGCATTCCAATTTCGCCACTCTTCCCTTGTGTTCTTCTTATCCAGGCACCCACCCACACCCTCACATCACACCTCTCCATACCATACCAAAGCAAACCATGTGCCTTTGTGTTTTTTTTTCTTTTCTCTTGATGTCTGTGTTCCTTTTGTGTACTTTTGCTCTTTGGTCTACTTTTTTTGTTTTTGCTCTTTGTTTTGTTTTTGTTATCTGCCCAGTGCAACCAGCCAAACCAAACCAACGAGAGCACACCTCTTTTCTTCTGTTTCTTTGTGCAACACCTTCTCTTGGCATGCCTATCGCGTGTGTCCGCCAGGTTTATCCTCTACTACCTTCTCC
>KN042420.1:2583569-2761475 GCA_000739165.1 Podila verticillata NRRL 6337
ACAAAAAAAAAAAAAAAAAAAAAAAAAAAAAAGAGATGGAAAAAGAGATCCACGGCATGTGGGCAAGATGTGTTGTTTGTTATAGGGACAAAGATTGAGAAAGCTGCAAAAGATCATTTTTTCAGGAACTGGGAAGCTCGGAAGCGAACAAGCGACAAAGAGACAAACAGTAGTTGGAATGGGGGCCAGGGACAACGAGTAGAAAGAAAAAAGATATAACAACACATCTCCGGGATATCTTTTTTGGAGGTAAATTGCCCAATTGGAGGATGTACACAGGGTATCCCATCATGGGACATGCCCATGGACATGCTCACGGACATAAGGGGGAAAAAAAAGAAGGAAGTCAGAATGTGAACTAGGGTTCGGTTGAGAGATGAAACGCATGGATGCATGGTACATGTGAGAATAGTGCGTGAGAACAAAATGGGTCCAAGGGTGGTTCATGCGCAATGCATGTCCCTATCCATCCCACACAGCCTTGCTTTCTCTCTGACTTGCCCATGTTCCTTTGTCTCCTGGCTCTTTTTTTTTCCTCTTGTTTTTGTCTGTGCATTACCCACGGACGGACAATGGTCGATGTGGGTGATGTGGGACGCATGAGATTACGAAATGCCACAGCATTCGCCCAGCTTCCTTTCCTTCTCCTTCTCCACCTCCGACCTTTCAACATTTGACCATACATCCAACATCCGAACACAGAGTGTGGTTGGATCTCTTTCTCGTTTTTAGTGCGATATCGATGGAAGAGTTTTTTATCGGAGAAGGAAAAAACGAACCCAAAGCGGATCAAACTTTTTTTTGTGTTATGTCATCGACATGGTCATGGTCATGTGGAGTACGAAAAAACTATCAGGAAGAGAGGAGAAACAGGATGGATACGATAGACGAGAATGGCGGATCCGATTAAAAAAAAGTAGCCATGAGCAGGTATATACAACCTGTTGAGTCATCCATAATGAACTCACACCACCTACGCTCTGCTATGTATAAACAAATATATCAACTATGTAGGTCATCGCATGGTGCTCAGTACCGTTGAGGACATACCCAGACCCAGACGAAAGCGGAGGAAACTCAACATGGCCCTGGGACGGATTGCCAGGATTGCCATGGACTGGAGGAAACAAGACAGGCGACAACAACAGCCTTGCGACATTATTGCCATCAGGGGACAACCGCACCTACACCAATACCAACATCACCGACACATCGACACTTTTGCTCTCGCAAGGCCCTGTACACGATCCGCAGCTCATTAACTTTTGGTTCTTTCTCTGGTTCTATTATGGCATCTACAACGCCATCGCCCTGCTTCTCATCACCAAAATCTTCAACATCTACTCGCTCAACTGGTGGCCAAAGGCCCTTGGAGGATTGACCTCGTTTTTCATTTTCTGGCTGACCACACAACTCATGGGCATCCTGGTCTACTATTTCACGGGATTGGGAGCCTACTCATTGACATGGGTATTCCTAACGTTTTGTACCATGACCATCCCGCTGTTTGTCGCCTTTCTGGTGATCCGGTCTGAAAACAGGAATGTCTATCGCCACTCACTGACTGTCGCCCAAAAGACCTTTCTTACCTATTCAATCGAGTCGAGGATCCCTGCTTCATACATCCGGTTTCTGTGGTTCTGTGTCGCACTGGCCATTGCACTCAGCACCATTGTCACCGGAAAGGTGTACGCTGATCAATACATCAAATCGACGCGAGATGAGGGTCCGCACAAGACGATCGAAGGCCTGGTCTATGTCTACTCCTGGGTCGCCACCATCTACATTCTCGATACTCTCACAGACTACATTGTCGAAACCCGTGTCCGGTCCTACCCGCTATCGTCCATCTTCAAGCTTTATTACTTCATGATCTACTTTATCTTTTACCGCAACCTGTTTGTCCGCCTCCGGTCTTATGAACAGTTCGTGGTTATCCAGCTGGCATCCTCGTTCTGGGTGTGTATCTTCCATCCGATCTGCATGTCGCACTATGTCTACCGAGCACTCGTCTATCTATTCGGGATCACCAGGACGTACGACGAGTACAAGCGGCAAGTCGGCCGGGGGCTTTTCCTGCGTAACCTGGCCGAGAATGCAACCATGCTGGCCTTCCTACTCTGGGTCAACATCTTATACTTTGGACCCAACTCCAAGATCTACACGTACTTCCAGTTCAAGGACATGAACCACGCAATGGACCACGACAAAACCGTATATGCTTCACTGGGTATCTGGGCAAGTGAACTGATCTCCAACTTCATCAACCGGTCGATTTGCAAGCGGTTCCTGGGTCACCATGTCACCAAAGAGGCACTCAAGGATTTCAAGGAGTACCCAGAGCTGATTGTGGTGTTTGTCCTGGTCATGATCCATATTCTGCAGGATATGCTGCTGGCACTGTTGGATCTGAAGTTTGCTTAGAGATCTTTTCCATTTCATTTGTACTTTTTTTCTTTCTCTCCTTCTCTCTCAATACTTTTCGCCCTGTATTTTTTTCTTCTGTCTCTTTAACACCGCTTGTTTTTTATACCATCCTTTCTCTTTTCCTTCTTGTTCTTTTACCTCAAGCATATCTTCCCTGTTGTAATTCTAATCCATGCTCCATTTACTTCTTTTTTTCTTCCGACGACGTTTATGCCACACAACGACAACAACAACAACAAAAAAAAAAGTATCAGAAAAACACACAAAACAATAAAATGAAAACAGATCCTAAAGACGAGATTGGAGAGTGTGGAGATCACAATAGGAAGCTTCGGGTATAGAGAGATACTCTCGTCGCTCATCACGACCTTTCGGCAAAATGAAAGTTCGCGGTCAAAAACGGCATTTTCCATCGTGCTCGTTGCAAGAAGGTTCATATAGTCAAATTTCTCAAATGGGCTGAGCTATTGTGACTGGCCAAGAGCGTGTTGGAGGGGAGTGAGCAGAAACCGTTTTCGCTCCTTCTTCCCATTACTTCCATCTCTTCGCACAACACTCATTTATACTGCATAAAGACATCCTTATTTAACACCACTACCATGTCTTCCACCGAGGAACCTGACTTCCTCACTCTCATCGGGCACTTCTTCAGAGCAACCAACCCTTCCGCCAATCCACAAGATGCTTTACATCACGCCAACCAGAGCATCAACCTTCTCGGACAATTCCAAGACCATTTCACCAAAATAAAAGACCTCATCTCTACCTCCAATCCGAATGCCGCAACACTTTCATCTGTCTCCGCCAATGAGACATACATGGCCATTCACGGAAGTGCCTTCCAGAGCATGGAGTCCTTGAAGGAACGAATGACAGCCCGAGCAGCAGTGGCCGAGGTCTCGCCTGTTCCTAAAGAACCACCGACATCCACTATTGCCGTTCCCACTCATAAAGCTCTGGACAACTCGACCATCCTCACGATTGCGACCGAGCCAACTACCCCTAGATTCCAGTATACCCGTCGGATGGCCGAGGACATGATCAGCAAGCTGAGCCAAACCGAATCCATGGCCGAGTACATTGCCCAGTTCCAGGCGGTGTCCTCACAGCTCGGCTGGAGCGAGCCCCCGCTGCTGTTCTATTTCAAGGAGGGACTTTCTACCAAAGTCAAGCGCGTCTTGGCCCAGGAGTGGAGGTCCTTGACCAGCCTGGAGGTTGCCCAGGCCAAGGCCGAGGAAGCGTACCAGCACCTGCATCGGCTCACTCCCATATCCAACGCCAACAACAAATGCAACAACAACAGAAGCGCGGGCTACAACCATACTTCCTCGATCGTGAACACGCCAGAGTGCAGAGTCCTGCTCCCTGCCAGCTGTGTGGCCACGGACCAGAAGCAAAGCCTTCCCCCTCGCAACAAGCTCCAGCCGGAAGAGCGCCAGCGTCGAATCGAGCACGGGCTGTGCTGGTACTGTGGCGACGAAGGCCATTTTGTACGAGGTTGTCCGCGCAAAGCTGTACAGCCGTCGAGTGAAGGTCTGAATGGCTCCGTTGGTTTAGTTGCTGGTCTCAAGAAACGGCACCGAGTCGACTATGGGGGTATTGGCGAGCCGTTGGCTAAGAGCAGCCGCTTTGACTGAATACCTTTTTATCCCCGTAAGTTTATTCCTTCGGGACTTTTTTTTTTAGCCCGTGCCTGCCTCCTCGGTCTCCTGTATAATTTATTATTTTCACGACAACGTTACGCCCAAAGACGGAATGTTTTTTTTTAATCCCCCGAGCTGCATGAAAAGCTCCATTGTGAAGGCATATCGCATCGTTGCCATGATGTCTCGGTCAACTGGTCTGTCATAACTCGAAGGCTTGATCCTTCCTGAACGCAAAATATGTGTGCCCCCCGTGTTAACAAAACTAACAACAAGAACACCAGCAACCAAACTCAAAAGCTATCCAACTTGACGACCTGGAGACATCCACAGGAACGGGGTTCCTGGCATGTTTTTTTTTTCTGTTTCTGTGGAGAACGACCACAAGAGGGAAGAATCGAGCCCATCGATTTACCAAATAGGACCCCGCAGCCCATTTTGCAAGACTATATGAAGCTCTCCTTCCGCAAACAGTTTTCTTCCACCTGAAGCGCACGTTGTTCTTGTGGATGAGGGTCACCAATTACGAATTTCGTCAAAGGTGCAGGATGCCAGGTTTCAAGATCCAAAACATTAAATGCAATATGAGAAGGGCTGTGTTGTTTGCACTCAGTGTGGTTGAGTCGACCCTGAACGCGTTTTTAATTTCTCGCTCTTTGAATCCAAGAGATCAGCTTGATGTTGGACCCAATGCCTGGTGATGTCATGGACAATCGGTCTCTTTTTGTTGGTACCAGTTTTCATAGAGAGTATGTTAAATGTTCATTACCACTACATCACATGTGCTTCCCTGTGTATTCTCTGGACCGCATGAGTTTTGCTCGGACATTCACGTCAAGACTAGCCTTCCTTCATCGGGGATACCCACCCCTGTACTTCGGGATACTCACCTCTGTATTTCAGGATACTCGCCCCTGTACTTCATATATGAGCGTATCATTTGGTATTGCAAAAGATGGTGGACGAGCTCCCAAATCAGTTCTAGCGAAACAAGTCGTGCACTCTGCATAAACCTATCGTTTGTACAAACTCATCGTTTTCTTATATCGTTGTGACCTGATATCAGATACATAGACCAGTAACCTGGACATTTAAAGTGCTGAAATATATTTATAGCTAATCCGCTTAACCACTTATCCTCTTTCGATCTCACTCTCACTATCTTTGTTCTTTTCGGATCCGACTTGAGCAGACTGCTGTGGTGTATACCAGCGACTGCGGACGTATTTGATCACGTACACCAGAAGCAGAAGCATGGGAACTTCGATCAAAGGGCCTATTGTGGCGGCTAAGGCTTCTTTGGACTTGACCCCATATGTACCCACAGCAACAGCGATGGCAAGCTCGAAGTTGTTGGAGGCTGCTGTGAAACACTGTGGTACGGCAATGTCATAGGGTACCTTCCTCGCCAAGCACCACATCAAGACGCCCAGAAATACAATGATGAAGTACAGGATCAACGGAACAGCCGTCCTGAGAACGTTCCCAATGTCGTTCACAATCTCGTGGCCTTGGAGAGCAAACATTACAACGATGACATAGAGCAATGCTAGCAACGAGAGCTTTCCCACGACAGGGACAAATGTCTTGTGGTACCATTCGTATCGACGCAGGATCCAACGAGTCAGAAAGCCTGCCAACAGTGGAATGCCCATGTAAATGAGGACGCTCCTGAAAATGACCCACATATTGATCTGGAACGTCGTTCCCTTGCCAACGATAACGACGTAAAAGTAGGCCAGCGGGCCGTAGAGGACGATCTGCAAAAGCGAGTTGATCGCCACCGTCACGGCACAAAACTCTTGATTCCCCCCTGCAAGCTGATTCCAGATGAGCACCATAGCAATACAGCGGGCCACACCGACCAGAATGACGCCGCTTCTGTAATCTGACAGATCTGGCAGTGTCATCCATGCGAGCGCCACCATCAGGAGCGGGGCAACGATCCAGTTGACCACGATGGAGAAAATGATTTGGTTCTTCATAAACCTTCCCTTGAGCAGTTCCCCTAGCTCCTCGTATTTGATGCGGCAAAAAACTGGATACATCATGACGAGCAGGCCGATCGCAATAGGCAGGGACACATCTGCAAACTTGGCAGCGTCTAGGACCGTCTCCACATTCGGCACGTAGTAGCCGATCAGCACTCCCCCCACCATGCTGAGGATGATCCACAGCGGTAAAAGTGTATCGATGAGCGACAGGCCCCACATAGCTAGAAACAGAAACAAAAGTGGTTAGCAGAGCCACTGCTGTTCAGAAAAACGTTCAAGTTTGGTCAGAGCATAATAAGTACGTACTTTGAGATGATATCAACGAAGGAGAGACAGATGGATGGATAGATGGATTGGAAGGGACGGAATGGATTGAAAGGGACGGAATGGATTGAAAGGGACGGAGGGAAGATGGAGGGAAAAGAGTAAATGTATGGAAAGGAAAGGTGGTTTGGGAAGGAGGGAAGGAAGAAAGTGGGAAGAGAGTTGAAAAACCGTTTCGCACAGTGGGACATGGGTTTTTATCAATGCAAAAATAAAAAAGTGAACTACACAGGTACCCGCCCGTGGTCCACGCTTGGAGCTATCGAGATCCACGAGGAAACCAAGAAAGGGCCATTGCTGAGCAAGTCCCATGCGCAACTAAACTCGGCCAATCAGAACTCGTGGCCACAAGGGTACTTTTTGACAGGTTCGGTCAAAATTTAAAACTCAAATTTTATGAATGCTAGATGGTTCAATGTCAGTGCGACTTGATCTAGCCAACGAGACCTTGCGGCCATGAGGGTACTTTTTGATCTGCACAATTGCGCACTCCTTGATGTCTTGCCCAAAGCGCCATGTGTCCTCCCCCACCACACTTGTAACACACTTGTGATATGTCGATTGTCTGATAATTACTGAAGCCCGAAAGGTACTTTCCCGCTCTTTCCCCCCGCCTCCACCATGTCCGTGCTGCGTAAAGGCAATAGAAATATCCACCCACACATGTGGGCCAGACAAGTGTGCTCAATCGATAAATAGAAAATGGATTGTCTCGCCTTGAGTTTTTTTTTTTTTTTTTTTTTTTTTTTTTGGTTTGATATAAAAGAAACAGGTGTGTCCTTCTGCCCTCTCACTTATCCTTCATTCACAATTTCCCCTGTAGGTAGGTGGGAAAAAAACACCCCTTGGCCCTCAATGACTTCCTGACTCAGTTCAGTAAGTTATGGACTTCATACACACCGTCCTGGAGATTCTGATCCATGATCTCTCCCTACAATCTCTAGCCTCGCTACCCCCAAGGCTCCCGCTTACACTGCAAAGACATTTTCAACAACTCCTCTAATCCATCACCATTAGTAACGTACAATATCAGCAAAAACACGTAATGTCCGACATCATGTTCGCGTGCGTGCATAACGCCGGAAGGTCGCAAATGGCTGCCGCTTTCTTCAACAAGCACAGGACCCAAGACACCGTCAAGGGCGTATCTGCAGGAACGAACCCGGCCTCCAAAGTCCACCCGGTCGTGCGAGAGATCATGCTCGAGGTTGGGATAGATCTCTCCAGCATCACGCCCGTCAAGCTGACGCCTGAACTGGCCAAGACTGTCACTACGATTGTCACGATGGGTTGTGGCGAGACGTGCCCCTATGTCCCTGGCGTCAAGATTGTTGATTGGAGCCTCACCGACCCTAAAAACAAGCCTGTGGACGAAGCCCGAGTGATCAGGGACGAAATTGAAAACAGGATTAAGGTGTTTATCGCTGAGAACAACTACTAGACGAGGGCCCTCGTATTGAATTGAATAAACAGACTTGTAGTTTTGTTTGGGTAGCCTAATCGCGGCAATTTGCTTTCCGGTCTGTCTGACATTTAGGCCAGTGGGTAGAGGGAAGATTCCTCGCCATAAGAAGGTGAAAAGTTTAGTTCTAGGCCTTCCATGGTGTTCCTTGGCCAATCCAGAGTCAAACCAGGATGCTATGAACCTTTTGGGGTTTATGAGGCAGCGGGAGTCAGAGGCTAAGAAAAAAAAAGACATAATTTTGCTGAGGCCCCACCAGGGACAGGAGATCGGAAATCAATTAATTATTTTTGGACCCTGCCTTGGACGGCTTCACGATCACCATATCGACAATATCACCCTACTCGACCATATCAATAGCAGAATACAGCGCCAAACAGACCCAGGGTCCGCAGGACCACGAACTCGTTGTCGACACATCCACAAGCTCGCCAGTATCATCCTGCTAGCCCGCAGTGACTATGGAGGCGAAGGTGGCGATGTTGAAGGTTCGCAGGGTGTCGTTGACAGCACAGGCCCGGGTGATGTCGTCGTTCATGGGCGCGTTGGACAACCTGGTGACGGCAATGCCATCCGGCTTGCGGGTTTAAACGGGGTAGAAGATGGGCCAGCTGATGGCGAGGTCAATCAAGAAGGTGCAGGGTCAGGCTTTGAGAGAAGGGGTTGCCGCCCTGGACAAGGTTACGTCTTCTCAAAGGGCAAAGAATGTCCGAATTCTACTCTTGCACTCGAAATCAACAAAGGTTGGATAACGGCTCCTGGATAACAAAGAAAGACGAGTGATTACTGGGGATTGCTGTTTGTTGCACTGTCCCCATCGAATTTCCGAGAAGGAGATAGGGTTGAAATGCCAGTCTTGTTCACGCGCATCATCAACTCCGTTTTGGTCTGTCTGGTCTCTAATATTCGTTTTCATGACACTGTAGTTGAATGTAATACTGTTACGCGGCTTCTTTTTTTTTTTTTTTTTTTTTTTTTTTTTTTTTTTTTTGAGTGATCCATGCATTGTGTCTTTCCAAAAAAAAATTCAAGGCTGTATCTGGCGATTAGGTTGCAAGCGGCTGCTATTGGTGGAGAGGCTATTCTCCGAGTGTGGTGGCTTAAAATTTCGTATAATTTTTCCCCCCTTCTACTTTCACAGAGGCACCTTCTTCTCTCTTTCACAACTACACCTTTCACAATGACTCGCAAGTCTTCCCGCTTCACAAAAACGACCCCAGCTGCCCGTTCATTGCGATCTTCCCATAGTGGCAGATATAGCTCGGCCCCACTTCTTCAACTTGCCACTAGGTCGACCCGCAAGCACCATACTCCTCGTCACCACCCTACCACACCCACCTCACCCTTGCCTACGCCTACTCAACGCTCACCTACACCTCCTCAACACTCACCTACACCTCCTCAACACCCACCTACACTTTCTCAACACTCATTCACACCTACTCAACGCTCACTATCACCAACTCCTTTTGAAGAAACAAAAACCAACTCCCGTGGACCACCAAACGACACTCTTTCTCTGCCACGACCAGCACGTCGCACTCCTGCTTCTGTCCAGTACGACCTCCCATCTGCTATTTCAATCAGGATCAACTTTCGCATTGGCCAACCACAAACACACACACGTATCCGACAAAGCTTGCCTGCACCGGATTTATGGGAGTACAAGTGGGATGAGCATTCACAGGATATCCTCTGCCTACGGATCCAAAGGCGGATTGCAACCATTCCTGGTGTAGAGTGGCCAGCTCATTCAGTTCCTTGGCTTCAACCAAAGCACAACGCAGCTTTCTTGCAGTTTCTTCCACTGGATGAGGGTAGCTGTGACTTCAAGTTAAAGCAAGCATGGTACAGGGAGGCCAAGCGTCTTGGAGGTTCTTCTGGAGTTGTCCTTAACTTGTTTGTTTACTTATCAGAGACAAAGCGTACAAGAGGTGAAGGAGCTGGATCAGGATCAAGGGGCCGTCCTGCTCATACTGTGGGTGCAAGAACTGACACAATTCGACGTGCCACTCAGGGCGGAACTGTTGAAGCCAGGGAGCGTATTTCAAGAGAGGTAGAAAATGGGCACATGGATCGACTTGGAAATATCAGAATGGCACACTCTGCAGTCCACTTAGCACGCCGAGCACCACATCCTGAGTCTGAGCGACTTGAGATACCAAGCACCAATACATACCGTCAGAGGGAGCACCTTGATAGGAGAGCAGAGGTACTCAGGCAGGAAGCTGATATGGCAAGAACTACAAGACAAGCTGAATACTTCACAGTAGAGATGAAGATGGGACCTAATGTGTTTCAAGTAGAAGTTAAAGTGGAGGATGTGAGAAAAATGCTTGGCCTACCTTAGATGGACTTGAATGGCCTCGAAAACTTTGGACGAGAGGAGGTCAACGATCCAACAGAGGATATGAATGATGTGGACCGTGAAGGCAGCATTTACTAGTGCTCGGCTGTAATAAAACATTGGTTCTTGTGTTGGTTTATGTATTGTGGTTGCAAAACAGTGATGTGCACTGCTAGTGACATAAATTGGAATATCAGGAGCGGCCCTTAAGTGCCGAGACAGCCGGGCACATCAGAATTTTAACTGTTTTTTATGAAAAGGCGCAATAGATTCTATGAAGTGCTGTGGCAGAAGGGATAACATTCCCGCTTTCGGGAGCCAATTCCAGAAGAACCTCTGTGGTTTACTGTTGTCACCATCACCATTCCTTCTCGGCACTCGCACGACCCGCTTCTAGGTAATAAGAATACGGTAAAGGTTAATATATGCATCAGACCGTCTCTGATGCTCATGTTATGATGTCAATAAGAAGAGTATTTCTGGTACTCAACAGCGCGTATTGTTTTCGCAATGTGGTAAAAAGGGGTCCAAAAAAGAGTAGAGAAAGAGTCCACGCCCCAATCATTTATTGAGTACTATGTTGGGAAATAAAATGTGACTATCGATCGGAAATAAGTATCGGTGAGTTGGGCGAAATGCCACACGCAAAAATAGCGAGATCCATCCTCAACTCGACGAACCAAAACGCCTGCACGGTGACCAAACTGCTCGACTGGCTCGAGTGGATGGTCGAGCACAAGGACCGCTCGCTGCTGGATGGCGACTTTATTTTCTCCAATCTCCTTGATGACGATCAGCTCCGACTCAAGACACCGATCTCAGTCTCGCGAGTGTCAGTACTGATGGACAGATACGCCATGACGCAAGCGTGATGACCTCTATGACTGCCTCGACACACATTGTTTCCGTCGCGGAGACGCCTTGCATCGGCTCATTTATGCCGCAGAGACGTGGTCATTCAAGGCGATCAAGTGGTATGGTGGCCGGTCTGACTAGGAGCCGGTAAATACTATGGAGTACCTTCCGGACGAGTCACAGCGGTAGAGACAGGCTGGCTGTGAGGGAATTTGAAAACTTTGGCCGCCGTGAACACAAGATTCGCGATGTCTATGGTGCCAGAATGAGTGGACCCTCCGGAAGCTGATAGTGGCGATCTGCAAGCAGCACAGGAAGCGGCAGAAACAACGTGCAGATGGCGGCATGAATATGGTGGACGAAGACGAAGAAGAAGCGTTAATCAGGAAGCGCAAGAACCCATTTGTAGGTAGTAGCAGGACAACCTCCAAGGCCAGTGCATTTTGACACGAAAGAACCTGAATCAATGCACGAATCAAGACAGAAACGACATTTTTTTGTGCTTTTTGTTGAGTTGAGGACACGTATAAATGAAAGTGCATGAGTGAGTGAGTGAGTGAGTGTGAGTGGGTTGATGCAAGATAAGTCGACGGATAAATATCATTGCCGATTCGTTTTCATGTGGGCTATAGTACTGGTGCATTGATGATGCCTCCTCGTTTACGCAGTAACGCGCCCTTGATCCCTCTGATGTTCATTTTTTCTCTCTCTCTCTGCAAGCCATTGACTTCATTTTTTCTTCCTGCGCTGTGCCTTTGAATTATTGTTTAGTGTGACTTAATTAAAATGCATGTTTAATCATTCTCGCTATTTTTTCCTTTAGGAACCGGTCAAAGAGCGAACGGCGATTATAAAGTGGTCGATCCGAAGGATTCTCAGGAGTCCGCCCCCGTGATGCCAGTATGCAGTCTCAGGCTTGGCTCTCCACAGAATAACACGTTTAGAGTCAACCGTAAGTGGTCTTTAATAATGGCGTCTCCTCCTCTCCTTTATTAAAAAAACAGACCCCTTGCCTCTGCAAACATTTTGTAGCTCACAAGCAAAGGTTGAACCTCATGCGTTTCTACATACCTACCTTATTGACATACAACAGCATTTGCTGATGTCACCCGGCAGTTGTGATGCACCATTTATGCTTGCAAGTGTGCAAGCAACGCGTCATAAAAGGCCAGGATGCACCTGTCTGGCTGGAATTAGATGCGCCTTGGTGAGGAAAACAATATTGAAATATGACGCTGTCAGAGGTGGGGGCTCCTACTGCGGTAGTTCATTCCGACTTGAACAGTAATACTCCTCGGCTATGCAAAGTACAATATACGGGCTACCTTGATATTCTCCGTGTTGACAAGTCCACTCGGGGGCAACTTTGAAGGCTGGCTGACCTCTTAGGACCCAATGCGCTTGGGTGGGGGCACCTATGCCTCGAGTAAAAGGCCAAGGATGGTTCTTAGACCTGTTGTTGACTTGGAAGTGGTGCATGCGCTCCTCACGACACAGTAGTAAACGTGGCCTGTTTGGCATTGTTCATATTGACATGTCCGGGAGCAAACAAATTATAGGCGGTATATCGTGGAGAAAGGTGGCTCCCGGGCGAGGCGGACAGGCGGTTCATGCTCCATGTGGACATCGTAGGTTGTCTAGTATGGAGGTTTGACTAGGATGTTTTATTCGCTGTGAAGTTGAGCCTTTCTATAAAAAAAAAAAGCCTAGAATAATTGTCTTTGAGTGCGAAAGAAAAGACGGCAAATGTTTGGACTCAACGGCAGTTGTGAATCTAGTTTAAGCCGTTTTTGTTGAGGAGGAGGAGGAGTCGTTTCTGCGGTAGCAAAGAACAAAGATATTGATGACGGACATTGACAGTGGTGAAGTGGTGAATGGGGAAGCTGGCCTAGATGAAGCCTCATACTTAGCTTCTGCACACATGCATACACACGCATCTTCCTTTTTTGCAAGCATATCCTAGATCTTTTTGGTGTCCTTTTGTTTGGCCCTTGAATGTTTGTCGGTGTGATTAATCATGCATAATCGTTCGCATTGACAGAGTAAAGTAGGCGCATTGACAAAAGAAACCAAGAATTACTGCTTTGTCTTCCTTGTGCATATCACTCGCCTTTAGGAAGGTGAAAGTCCCATACGAGGCCTTGGCCGTGAAAGCACCCCTCTTCTTTTGACATGCCTTCTGGTCCTCAGTCGGCTCTGCTTTCTTTCGATCTTATGTCTCTTTCTTGCTTTTTTTTCCCCATCTCTGCTCTTGGTCTTGGCATCCTTCCCCTCACTAGTCTATTATGGGGCTAGCATACTGCGACCCGCACACCACGTCCGTGCCGAGAGAAAATTCTTTTGTAGGGGTTGTCCATGCGTGCTTACTTCAAACCTCCCCCCCCCCCCTCGGCACAGCCACCATCTGATTACCGCAGCCCAAGCTCGGGTTGTTGTATCCCGGCGACTTTTGTTCAACTGCTGCAGCCACAGACAAGTGGAAGCGATGATGGTTACGAATGAATAAAACACGATTTCTGATATTTTTTTCCAGGATGTGACGTAGGGTGATATCAGATTCTGAGGGGGGCGAGGGAGAGGCACCAATGGTCATGGCCAAAATGTTTCGCGCCTTCGTTCGCTTCGTTCAGGGTATGTATCAAAAGAAGAAGCGAAGAATCTTTGTGTGCTTTACTTCGAAATGAGGTCCACGGGATTTCTGCGGGACCGAAAAACGAAGCGAAAATTGAGAGACAAGGCGTCTTCCTACTCTGAACGCCTTTTCGAATGAGGTTTATTCTGGGTGGGAGTGCAAGAGGGAGGGTTGAAATACGAATCTGCTCTCATCGTCATCCCATCCAGGTTCTTGTCTGCACCTCTCATCTCTGCTTCCCAAGTCTGCATAATGTTGCAAATCTTCGCTGGACTACATAACACTGGGCTTGACAAGTTTAAAGCATCTTTACCCGAGCCCGTTCTATCCCACCAAGTGGCTCTGTGACACAAGACTTGACCGAAGCCTTTTTTTTTTTTTTTTTTTTTTGGGATCAAGTGATGAAAGGCTGATACTCCCTTCACTCTGTCTAGACGCGGCCAAACTGCACAAGCAAAAACCAACCTCCTATGCCTGTTACTAACCAAAGTTCATCTTGGGTCTTCCTCCATCTAAAGGCAAACAAACTCTGCATGATGTCAAGATGTCTTTTTTTATTTTTTGGCATACAAGCTGTTCAAAAAATATACTTTTTTTTTTCTTTTCTATTTTTTTGGCCAAAAGTTCGCAGTGCTAGACTATGAGGCTATGAAGAAAGTGGGGAGGGGGTATATGATTGTGTGAGGGGCTATATGGCAAACAAAACTCATATCTCGCCTGGAGAAAAATGTTCAACGATGTGCGCTCGCCTCCAACTCGTTAAAGCTCTCGATCCGGGTACTCAGTGCACGCTTGCCCTCGGCGATCAGGTTGGTGAGCTGTGCCTCCATCCTCAGAAACTGTTCGTCGTTGTCCTCTGTTCCTGTATCGGGACGACCAGGCAGTGGTTCCTTGGGTCCATAGCGATGTGTCTGTGCATGGGGTAGTGAGCTCGAAAGCAGGTTGTTGGCCTTGTTCTTGGATTTGCTAGACTTGTAGTGGTGAGAGGTGTGATGGTAAGAGTGGGCCATGTGAGGGCGTGGGGATCGGTGAGGTGCTCCCGAGGTGTGCCCTCGTGGGATGTTGACTGGTGCAGATTGGATTTGCTAGATAGGACAACAAGGGAGAAGGGGAGTAAATAGACACACCATGCAAGAAAAGAAAGGAAGAAAAAGAAAAATTAGATCGTTGATAACGGGGCTTATCGCGACAAGATACCGAATTGTCATATGAAAAACGCATTATATGCATTTCATTTCGAGGGAACGTACCAACACGGGTTTCTCTGGCTCTTGGGGCTTAGGCTCCTCGACCACCTCTGTGGCATCCTGGGGATCCTTGCCCTTGCCAGTCAGCAGGTTATAGGCCGATAAAGCAACGGCACTTGTCAGGATAACAGTCTCGACCGCAGCACCCAGGAGGATCGCGGCAGTGGATCGCATCTTTTTCTTGGGTGGCTCCTCGTACAGGCCCAGGGTACTCTCAGAACTTGGCTCCTTGGCATGCTTGGGCGTCTCTTGCTTTTCTCCTCCAAAAGTGGCCACCACCATCGAGGTCTCGGTAATAGGCTCGGGGGGAGGGAGGATCAAGCCTCCCTCCACCTCTTGCTTCGTCACTCCCATTTCTTCTTCCAACGACATGGGCTGTAGCGTCTCTGAGCGCTCCCTCCTTTCGCCCCGATGATGTTGGCATCCAGGATGGTGGTGGCGATGAGGGCGCGTGTGTTTGTGGTTGCAGGAAGGATGGTGATGGTGGTTGTGGTGGTTGTGGTGGTTGTGGCTATGATTATGGTTATGATGAGGATGTGAGTGAGAGTGGTTCTTTTGGCAGAGAGCAGAGCAAGGCGCCGTGGACGAGCTGGGCGAAGACACATTAGAGCACGAGGAATTTGAAGCCGAGGAGGAGAAGGACGGTGTGAGCCTTGGCAATGACGTGCCCAGACCTCCTGTCGCACGTGGCGACAACTCTGAGCCACGCGAGAGTGTCGAGGTTGGACTTTCCATGTGAAATGAGTCTGGGCGTTGTTTCCGAGGGGCATGTTGTTGCTTTTGCTGTTGATGTTGTTGTTGAGTGAGGTTAGTGTTGATCGAGAGAGGAGAAGGGCGCTTCGATGTGGAGTTGCTTCGTTTCACTGGAGATTCGGGTCTGTTGCGCAGAGGAAAGTGGCTGGAAGACGACGAAGTTGAGGTTGTAGATGTGGTGGAAGCAGCATAATTGGGGATCGATAAGAGATCGGAAGGGGTGACAGGGGAGGGGTATAGGTTGGTGGTGCTGCTGTGGCTGGATGTGTAGCTGTTGGTGTCACTGTGGTCGCCGTTGAGGGCAAAGTTGAGTTCATCCGAGAGGGTCTTTGGCCTGCTTGATTTAGACGGGTGATGATGGCCTTGGGTGTGGTGGTTATGGTGGCGCTGTGGAAGGGCACTAGGCGAGGTGTGGTTTTGCTTGAGCTTGGAGGATGACCGCTTGTGGTTCAGGCCGGGGAGCGATGTTTCAGTGATGGCGAGGGACTTGGTGGCGTGGATATGATGTTGGGAGGGAGGCGTGGGCGAGAAGGCGCGGCTGTGACCATGGGAGGCCTTGAGCGGGTCTGGGTATCTGAGCCAAGGCTCCTCGGTATGGACGGATCTTTTGTAGGAGGTCATTTTCTATCTCTTTTTGCTTGTTTGTTATCGGGTGAAAGAGATGGTGTGTGCTTAAGGAGTGAAGTGATGAATGGAAAGAATAGAAGGAAGAAAAAAGAAAACAGATTCGATGAAGTGGTTCCGTGTGTTCAAACGCAAGAAGAGGAAGGTGCCTCTTGGATGCAGGAGAGTGAATGAGGGAAGGGGACGGTGACAGAATGGACCCAGGGGTGCTATGTACGTCTGGTGTGTGTGTTGCGTTGTGTTGTGTTCTGTGTGCGCAAAGTGGTGTCTGTGTAGGACGAAAGGCGAGGCAAGAGTAGAGGAGGGAGGGAGGGAGGAGGGAGATAGAGAAGGCAGACGAGAGAGCGGGATGCTTGGATTGTAGAATGAAAGAGAGAGACAATGGAAAGAAGGAAGAAGGAATGCTTGCTAATCAGCTGTTACAGAGAAACGAATGGAATTGAAGAAATGGAAGAAACAGAGAAGAGGGAAGTGAAGGGAATATATATGTCACGACAAAACTGGACAGCACAAAGAACGAGATAGAAGCGAGATTGAAGAACAGAGTAGGGGTGGCAGGATACGAGAATAGAGGGAAGGAGAGGACGGAGAAAAAAAAAAGAAAAAAGAAAAAAAGAGACAAGGGAGGGAGGAGGGATGTACGAGGGAAAGAGAGGGACAGAGAGGGAAAGAGAGGGAGGACGAGGGAGGATGGAGAGGATGAGAGAGAGAGAATCGAGGGGACCGTCGAACCATTGAATAGCGCAATCGTTATTTAAAAAAACAAATGGCAGAGAGCGAGAGAGTGAGTGCTCACCGTCATATGCTTGCAAAGTGAATGTGCAATCGAGCCTTGCCTTGCCGCAGAAAGAAAGAGAGAAGGGCGTGTGCCTGTGTGGACATCATAGAGAAAGAGAGAACGAGAGAACTCGCCCTTTGTCTTGCCTTGGTTGTTTGTGCTTATTTGCCGCCCGTTGGTTTGGGATGCTCATCATGGACCATCATGTTACTATTGTGTGTGTCCTTTGTGCATGGAAAAGGGTTCACAAGAAACACAACCAAGCAAAGCAAAAGCAAAGCAAAAAGCAAAAAGCAAAGCAATGAAGGCAAAGCAAATAGTAAAAAAGTCATGAGCCATTACGTACTATGGTCGAGTCTATCATAATGCCCACTGTTCCTGGGTCTTCCTTGTCTCCTTCGTACTGCCAAGCCCTACGCACCCAGTTCGACCCTCTCTCTCACACTCACACACGCACACAATCACACCCTCACTCTGTCACTCTCTCACCTCTCCCCACTCTGCTGAGAATGGCATCTGACTGCGACACGAACGAATTCCTGCCGCCCTTCACCATCGATGTTTCGTGGCGGGGTTTATCATCATTGTGCGTGTGCGTGTGCGTGTATTGTTGTTATTGTTGTTGATGTCTGTTCGCTCTCTCTTTGAGTTGTTGTTGTTGCCATTAGGCTAGTGTATGTTTTGTGTGTCCTTTGGGAAAGAGAAGGCGCATGTGGATGGGCATCATGTCTGTCCAAACAAACAAAACACAAAACACATAAAACACAAACAAATCCTCGATGACACTCCTTTATTCAATAGACAATTCTTTATTTTTGTACATACCATTGTGCCATAGTCAAGAGAGGAGAGAGCGAAAGAGAGCATGGATTGACTCATGGACCATGGACCATGTCACATCCCCCAAAATCGCAAGTTCATGCACATCAAACAGAAAGAAAAAAAAAAGACAGAAAAAAGGCGCTTTTGCCGTTGGTTGGATAGCGATCACCCAACATCTTTCCAACCCGTTGGATGTACAATCACTAATCAATCGTATCGACCCAGCAAAAAAGTAAAAGGAAAAATCGGACACAAAACGTGTCTGTACACAATCGCATGCCTTAGCGATCTCGTATGATGTGGTAATGGCAATTGTATATATGCCCAATGCAAAAATACACTAAACACACTACTTATGAACAACATCCCGTCGCCGAGATGTTCATACAATCCGAAAATATTGCTCCGCGGTCTCTGTTTGTCCCTGGCGCTCAATTGTTCATGTTGTGCTACACAATTAACATCGTCAATTGTGCTCACTCTCTCTCTCTCTCCCATACGTCTGTATCTCGTCAGCAAAGGCAAGGGCAAGGGCAAGGTTTCATTGCCACGCAAACAAGGTGGCCCGTTTGCAGGGACAGAAATGGACATAAAGAAACCATGGGGAGTGAGCAAAAAGACAAAAAATGATCGCTTTGATATTTCGAAAGGAGGTGGCTCATCAAATACCTGGACTTGAGAGCCAACCGTTTATTTTTTCTGTTGTCTCTTTGCTCTCCTCGGTGATCGATGTCGTTGCTTCGTCCCTTGGCCTATGTTTTTGTGTCTATATGTGGGGTGTATGTTGTGGGCTAGGACAATTGCTCACCTTTGGTTTGTTAAGTGGTTGTGTTTGTGTCTGTAAACGACATCCATGCTGGATAAGGACAGCCCAGAACATGGGTGGATTATTCCTTTTTGGCAATGGGTGGCACAGAAACACAGAGGGTGTTGCTATTCTACGAACAACACCGTAAACCAGTTCACCTTCTTGGACACAGGCGCAAAAAAGTGGAATACCCCAAAAGCAATTCCACTCTGCAAAACTTAGTGAGTACGTCCCATTGACATATGCCAACTCCTCTTGACCAATGACTGTTGAGTATGATCCATGCACGTTTACGCGCTTCAGAGAAAGTGTCACACAATGCTCCATTAGGGGTTGATGGTTGAGAAAAAAATGCACGGGCAGATAACTTTTCATTGGGTGAGGACGGGACAACCTGTGGAAAAAAAAAGTGCAATGCTGGAACACGATAAAGGCAAAGAGCGAAGGAAAAAGACACAAAAAAGTGGGTAAGTTTCATGGGCGTTCACTTTCGGGGAAATTTTGCATGCACGCGCCCACGAAACATGAAGGCAAGACGTGGACCAAGGTGTACTGTACCGCTTTGGCCATCTCCCGTAACTTACTCAGGGGGAAAGACTGGGTTCAGGGACCCATTGGATTGGCGACGTCGAAAAAGTGGAGACGGAGAAGAGAGGAAAGGGACATTGAGATATTCCGCGATTGAGCCAAGCGCACGCCCCTGTGCCCGTGCTCTCCTTCAAAGTCATGGTCAACATGCCAGAAGAGAAGAAAAATAGTGATAAACTGGTCAATGCCCTATGCCGCACTGTGCCAAATGTTGCGAGAGATTGGGATGCGACTTCTGTTGGGTCTAACAATGACATTCCTTGGCTAAGCAGATAGCATAGAGGGCCAACTCTGCAGTTACTCTGTTTGTCTTTGTGTTTCGATCATCGACATTCGGGACACAAAAAAAAGCCTTCTTCCTCGGACATCCCTAGCCGAGTTTGTGATTTTCTTTTCTTCTTTTTGGTGGACATGGTTCACTTGTCCTACTTGGCCTACTAGGTTTACTTGGTTTACTTTTGCCTTCCTCCTTATGCTTTTGTATAGAACGATTGAGCATGCATGACCTCAGTTGATGCGTTTCGTATGTTCCCCTCGATCATGTTTGTCAGTGTACACAAGGGAAGAAAGAAATACAAATATGCACCATGGCTCCCCTAAGCACAATTGACCAAATCCTTTTACTAGCGTTTCTGCAATAAAGCAACAACAAAAAAGCTAAAGTTGCCGTTTTGTAGCACTGCCTGGAATTCTGTAGACAACTTTCTTGTCCCTATTTTCTGTTTCTTGTCATCCTTCTAGCCCACAATACAAAACGATGCATAACAAAGCTGTGCAGGAGCGATTACACACTAGATAAGCAAGGCGAAAGGTTCATGTCCATCCTTTTTTTTACAACTATTACCAATACTCGTGCATTGCATGTTGGATGGATGAGTTGGCCAATGGCCAAAAAGAGAAGGCCTTAGGACTCTGGATTTTTTTTTTTTGCTTTGTTCGTTCCAGTGCCTAGACAGAGATAAAACAGACAAAACAGAAATAAGGACGGTCAATCCACCCCTTTTTGTCCAGCTTATTCCCTGAAAACAACCTCGAATGCAGACAGCAGAGCAAGCAGGGGGATAGGTCTAGTCTAGAGAAGAAGGAGGCAAAACAAAATAAAAAGAAGAGGAGGGATCCTCTCCTTCTCTCCCGTCCCTGTCCAAATGTTTTCCTCTTGTCCAGCAGGGAGACTTTGTTACTGCCTTCTTGGACTGGACGGGAAGGGGAAAATGGAAAAGCACCTGCATGCCTTGCACATAGTATCGCCACAGATCACAGAGAAGAAGGCGGAATAAATATACAGGGTCAAACGGGACTGACACCACAAGGAGACAAAGACCGTAGGAAGCCCAGGCGTGATGCGTGTGCTATGCGTGATTTTGGGATATTTTTCTCCCCTGTTGTGCCAAGACGTCAGTCGTGTCCGGTCTGGGTGCTGCTTGTGGCAGATTTGTTCTTTTATTTCTTCTTCCTTTTGGTCAAATTATCGGTTTGTGTTGTCATGTGTCAATTCAACACACCCCGTACCAAATACTTTGGTATGTATCTAGAGTGGATGGCGTACCGACAATAAGAGCATATTCGCGTGTGTCATGAACAATGGTGGTACTCTTGTCTATTTTGTTTGCTCTTCATTTTGGGCTATGATGAAATTAACACCCAAATTTGCCCAGTGCTCCAAGAAGACACGAGAGCACATGGCCACGGGAAGATAGTAATTACAAAATACCGCCTGTGCTAGACAGGCCACGGTGAACATTGAGTTGAAGTAAGGTTCTCCGTATGTGTGTCTCTCCCTCTCTCTTACTCACCACCTTTTCATTTCACGAGGTTATTCACCATGCGCCATTAATTTACGATAGTCGATAGTCTAAGGATTGGCAGTGGCCTGGAAGCAACATGCATGCCACGCGTTGCTCAATGATATCATTCCAAACATGAAGGACGAGGCTAGGGTGTTCCTTGTTTATGTCACGGGGGGGGGGGGGGGAGAATATTCTCTTACACGACGCTCATCCGATCTATATTCTCTGGTTCAGCCTTCTCCACATCTTCGGGTACCTCCATCCATGTAAACCACGCACAACTACTAAAAAAGGAAGGGTTTGTTCTTGAGATGGCTTTTCGAATATATCGCCCATTTTTGGGGAGCCATAGGTGCGTATGAGTGTGTGTGAGAGAGAGTTGACGCGCATCCAATCATGCTTTTTGTTTCTCGAAAGCCATTTGTTTTGAAGGGTTGCACAACTGAGTCAGCATCAAATGGCGATTTTGTGCTTTGTTGTTGCCCTACGCCCAATTTTGTCAACAAAGCAGAGTGGAAAACTATGTATAAACGGCTTCAATGATACGCTCAAGATGAACCATACATATCATTGTGTTTATCCATGCCACAGACACCGTCAGGAGATGGTGGCCTGGACGCCACCTTCTAAACTGAGGGTTGAAAGCGTGATCCAGGCGGTACCAAGACAAAACATGTACCAGAGAAAGAAAACAAGGAAGAAGAAAGGATGAGGATGAAGGGACGCCCACTCGACCCGAGAGCACTTCGGCCATCGGCTTCACTCTGTGCTCTGTGGAGCCGAAGGCGCGTGCGTCTCGGTCTTTTCATCGACTTGACATCTCACACGTCTGCAATGCTGACAATCGATTGCTCAAAATGGCAAGCAAGCAATAGCCTTCTCGTCAATGGTGCCCCACCCGACCTGGATCCATGTCGCCCCATGTATAAGTATGTGCCCTTTCCTTGCATGCCCATCCGCCATCACCATCACTCCCATCCCCATCCCGGTCTGTTGACTTTGTAGTATCCCTTTCTTCCTTTCTTCCTTGCCCCCTTGCATCTTTCTCTCGTGGCTTCTTTGTGCGAAGCTTCTTTTTTTGCCACCACTGTTCCCCGCCATAATTCGCAACATTCCCATCGGCGCATTCTGATTGGCCAGAATTCTTCCTGTCCTTTCTCCCGATTGAACAAAAAAACGGTCCCTTTTTTCGCCATTGACTCGCTCCACTGCCTCTGACTCTCTCACATACACACTCCCTCGTTCTCCCACTCTTCAACTCAAAAACTTCATTTTCTCCACTTCTCTCTCTTTCTTTTGTTCTTTGCTTCTCACTCTCACTCCCAAACCTACTTTTTCAACCTCTTCTTCCTCCTCCCTCCCCACAACACACAATGACTACCTCCTCCATCATTGAACCCAAGGTTGCATCTGATCACGTCCAGTAAGGAACACCCTATCCTCCATGCACTATTTTTTGAATCTACGACGGAGCTTTTCCTTCCAGCTGAGAATTCCAAACGAAGGTTGCCAGCCATTGGGCTCAGCAATCCGAACCAACTGACTCATGGCCAATTTGAAGGAACAGGGACATCTCCATCGGTCGACATTTCCTCGCTGTTTGACAATCCATGCCAGGACTGATCTGTACCTTCCATGACTCTGTGTCTGCGCACCTCCTGCAGGTGTGTTGGTCACAAACACCACAATACAACCAAAAAAAAAAAAACATCAAAACAAAATGGTCTTTCCAAATCGGCGTATTTCCCACGGCTCTTTGTGTCTTCTCCCATCTACAACCTTCAAAGTTTTATTAAAATTGGGCCACTCACCTTCGCTTCTTTTCCTCAATAAAACTTGCCAGGCTTGTTCACCCAGCGGTCAAGCAGGCCTTGGTGAGCCATGCTCTGACTGGCCACTCCTCCGCCCCTGGCAGAAGCTACCTCCAGGCCGAGTCACCCCGCCACAACCCTTCGCCCATTGACTTTGATGGCCTCAGTTTCCCAAGTATGTCTACTTTCATTTTGCTTTTGATCTGTGTGATATACACAATGGCTTACGAAGTTCTCTGCGTATCATTGTTTTCCCATTTTGATTAGGCATTGGCGCCCGTGAGCGCAGAGAGGACACTGAAGAGTCAAGAGCAGCCAGGATCGAAAAGATTTCAGGAGCCGTTCGAACCATTCTAGAGTGCATTGGAGAGGATCCCAACCGCGAGGGACTCCTCAAGACCCCAGAGAGATATGCCAAGGCACTCATGTTCTTTTCCAAGGGATACGAAGAGAGCGTTACACGTAAGGACACTAATGGACATCGACCACATCTATTACCAACCCATGGTGAACAAGGACATGGATATTTTATCCGTTGCTCAACTTCCCCTTCCTTTTGAACCTCCCGGTTTCAAGCTGTCGCGCGAAACCAGAACAACGACTAACACGTTGCTTGCCCCCTTGCTCATTCTTTATCTGATGTATATCCAAAAATGATGGATACGTTCTCATGCATCTAGATCTGATGAACAAGGCCCTCTTTCAAGAAGGTACGAACCGCAGGGAGATATCGAAGCACTTGAAGAAGCCTTTGGCAAAGGAGACACTTCGTCCTTGATGTTTATTGAACTGTTATTCTTCCTATGGCAATGGAACATTAGATCACGACGAGATGGTTATTGTCAAGAACATTGACGTCTTCTCTCTGTGCGAGCACCACATGGTCCCATTCACTGGCAAGGTATGGTTGTCATGGACACCAGGAAGTGACAACAAAAGGACAGGACACCACGAGGATAGCCTTTTTGCTTTCGGCCATTTTCCTCGTCTGAGCCGGACAGTGAACAATTGGAGTTTTGCGGGAATTGAAAAAAGAAGGGAATCCGAAAAAGGAACGGACTCTTTGAATACTTTGTTCATGACTAACGCATATTGTTCATATACACATACACCTCTTGCTTGCATAGATTCACATTGGCTACATTCCCAAGAACGGCAAGGTTGTTGGACTGAGCAAGATTGCTCGCTTGGCAGAGATGTTCAGCCGTCGTCTCCAGGTTCAGGAACGTTTGACAAAGCAGGTCGCCATGGCCCTTCAGGAGCTTCTTGATCCCCAGGGTGTCGCTGTTGTGATGGAGGCCAGCCACTTCTGCATGGTCATGCGTGGAGTCCAGAAACCCGGCAGCCAGACCATCACCAGTTCCATGTTTGGAGTCTTCCGGGACCAGTCCAAGACCAGAGAAGAGTTCTTGTCACTCATTAGACGCAGCGGCATCTAAAAGGTGTGCCTAGATCACTTGTACTTTTGTTTTATTTATCCATTCTTTCTTTTTTTTCTTTTTCTTTGTTGAAAATACTTCAACTTGTCATATATCTACCACTTCATCGTTATGAGCACTACAAACAAACACGCAAACATTCAACAGACACAGACTCACCCACACACGTCATAGATACCCAATGTTGGTTTCTTCTATCTCGCTAGTTTTCAACAAACTCACCTTGTGCAATATAACCCCTCCTAGACTTTTTTGTGTGCACTATGTTACCTGGAAGGTGGAAAAACTATTGTTGTTCTCATCTTTTTGAGGCTGAGCACGACATCCGTCATCCATCGTTGATGGTCACATAGACAGAGAACAGGGAAGAGACAAAGAAAAAAAAAGAAGAAAAGGAATCGTTCCGAAGCACAAGGGAGATGGAGAGAGCGAGAGAGAAGGAGAGGGAGAGAGCAAGTCGACAGTGAAAAACAACGGCTGGGGGAGGGCCTGTTGTGAGGTTGTGTGTGTGTGGCTGGACACTATTCTGACCGAATGGAAGGTTCCGCACAGAAAAAGGGAAGGGCGAGGACAGAGGGAAAAGTCAAAATTGGGCTTTTGGTGCTCACTCCTCTGCCCCACTCACAACCCACTGCAAATTTTATTTTGCTCACCACCGTCAGTCGAGACATCTCTTTGTCCTCTCGTGAATTGGCAATTGCATATAAAGGACAAGGACGTCCATTCCACATTTCCACACACACACAACCCCTTCTCACCATCACTCCCTCATCTCTTCATTACGCCTCGCACACTCCCCTCCCCATCCTTCTTTTTTTGTTTTGTATTGTCACATACCACACACCACACACCAGTCACCACATACCATGTACGCCGCACCACTGCCACCCGTTGCCACCTCCAGAGTGGAGCTCAAGATTCGCTGCAAGTATGGAAACAAAGTACCTTGCCTTGCATGATTCATGATATGCATGTCCAATCTGACTGACAGGATATATTTGTTCCGCTTGGTCCATTTTTAGAAAACTCCAGAACCAAGATGCCATCTCGCTCAGTGACCCACAAGTGTTCATGTTCCTCGAGGACCCATACACGGGCAAGTGGGCCAAGGAGCCCCACTCGTTCACAGAGTGTGTCAAGGACAACTTGAACCCGGTCTTTGTAAAGGGACTCCAGATCGACTATCGCTTCGAGGCTGTCCAGCGGATCAAGTTTGTGGTCTACGACATTGACGACAAGCACTCGGGCAAGTGGTCCGACCAAGACTTCCAGGGCGAGTGCATCACAGACCTCGGCTCCATCATTGGCGCCCGTGGCGGGTCCCTGGGTCTCCAGCTTGTCCACCCCAAATTCAAGTCGTCTGTCTTCTCGCGTGGCCAACTGTTTGTACGTGCAGAGGAGCTGTCAACGTCGAAGCGTGTCCTCAAGTAAGTCTAGCTTTCCTGGTTTTTCTCACTTTTCTTTGTTTCGGGAGGAATGTTTCAAATCGATACCCGAGGCAACCACTTTGTTAACCCTTTTTTTTTTTTTTTTTTTTTTTTTAGCTTCAATATCCGAGCTAATGACTTGACCAAGAAAGGATTGTTTAAGACACCACCCTCGGCATTCATGGTGATCCAGCGTGCCAACGGCGACGGCACCTTCTCGCCCGTGTACAAGTCTGACGTTGTCCCCTCCAACGACGACCCCATCTGGAAGCCCTTCTCGATCAAAGAGAGCATCCTCTGCAACGGCGACCCCAACCGGCCCTTGAAAATCGAGGTGATGAGCCACAAGACCAATGGAGGTAGTTTGCATGAAGTGAGGCGGTGCAAAAAGGAAAAGGGGCCTTCTAGGCCCTGACAAAGCAATTGGTCGGTTCTGTTGGTTGGATTTTTTAACCTTCTAAAACAATCGTTTCTCTTTCAACGCATTTATCCGACCTAGCCCACACTGTCATCGGAACCACCGCGGTCTTCACTGCCGCCTCACTCAGCACCCAGCGCTTCCCCCATGTCATGGCCATCCCACCCATGACCGGATCCTCCGTCTTGACCATCCAAGGCTTTCACGTCACGGAGCCTCCATCGTTCATGGACTTCCTTGCTGGTGGCGGAACTCTTGGTTTGTGCGTGGCAATCGACTTTACTCAAAGCAACGGCGACCCTCGCAGCCCCCAGTCCTTGCACTTTAAGAGTCCCAACGGCGAGAACGAGTACACTCGGGCGATTCGCAGTGTTGGCAACATCTTGCAGTGTTACGACACGGACAAAAAGTTCCCCGTCTATGGATTCGGAGGTAAGGTCGGTGGTGTCGTCAGCCACGCCTTCCCCTTGAACGGCAACCCAGCCAACGTACGTATTGGCTTTCCCAGGATTTTCATTGTCCTCAAAGGCCTTTGTACTAAAACAGTTCTTAATATTCTTTAAGAATAGCCCGAGGTTTATGGAGTTGATGGCATTTTGGCTGCCTACTGGCACGCACTTACCTTTGCTGAGCTGTACGGCCCTACCAACTTTGCGCCCATGATTCAGCAAGCTGCCAGTATTGCCCAGCAAACATCCCAGTTTGGCGACGGATACTCTGTCCTCTTAATTCTCACTGACGGAGCCATCACTGATATGTAAGCATCACTATATTATATATCGTGATCATACTCGACTCAGCTAACATTTGCCCACTTGCCTCGTTTATAGGAATGACACTGTTCAGGCCATCCGCAAGGGCAGCAAGACCCCACTGTCGATCCTGATTGTCGGTGTCGGTCATGCTAACTTTGGAAACGTAAGACAGCTTGTCCTATCTGGAGCAACGACGTATTGGAAAGCGCATGAAAGCCAACAATACTCTTGATTTCCTTTATTATAGATGACTCTTTTGGATGGTGACGAGGGTTCTAGTGGTTCCAAGTTGTTTAAAAAGTCGCGCGATATCGTTCAGTTCGTTGCTGCCCGTGACTACGGACCTGGTCATGAGTCTGCCCTGGCTTCTGCGCTGTTGGCCGAGATTCCCGATCAGTTCATCGGGTACATGACCGAAAACAACATCAAGCCTCGCCCTCCAGTTCGTGTTGAGACTTCTGCCCTGGAGACTGCTTTGGTTATGCCACCTGCCGACCCATCTTTGGCTCCTCCAGTCGCCGCCATTCCCATTGTTCCTGCACCTGCTCAGGCACCTCCCCCAGCTCATTATGCTCCTCCCCCATCTCAAGCACCTCCAGCTCAAGCACCTCCAGCCCAAGCACCTCCAGCCCAAGCACCTCCAGCCCAAGCACCTCCAGCTCAAGCACCCCCAGCTCACTATGCTCCCCCTGCTGCACCACCTGCTGCACCTCCAGCACACTATGGCGCCCCACCCGCTCATCCTCCCGCAGGATCGCCCCACTTGAGTGCATATCCCAGTGACGCCAAGGCACCAGGTGGATCGCCTCATCTGACTCATCCAGCCCAGGCCCCAGCTCATTCTCCTGGTGCCTCATCTCACGTTGCTCCTGCTCACCCCCCTCCTGGACCTCCAACTGGATATGCTCCTCCTGGCCAGTATGCACCCCCGGGAGCACCTCCAGCGCAGCCTTATTACCCTGGCTATGCACCTCAGTACCCCGGTTACGCTCCCCAGTACCCTGGATACCCACCCCAACAATACCCAGGATATCCTCCTCAGCAATATCCCGGACACCCTCCCCAACAATACCCCGGATACCCTCCTCAGCCTTATGGGGCTCCTCCCGGTGCTCCCGCTACCTCTGGTGCCCCACCCATGTCAGCTCCTGGCGCTCTACCTACCTCTCCTCCTGGCCCCGGCCATCCTCCATCGCCTTACCAGGGCTACCCAGGCTACCCACCCGCTCAGTACCCTCCAGGTAGCTATGCTCCTCCAGGCACTCCTCCAGGTGCTCCAGGTGCCCCACCAGCTCCCTACCCAGGCTATGCTCCTCAGTACGGATACCCTGGTGCTCCTCCCCCAGGCGCTCCTCCCACGGAGGCTCCTTTGACCAAGGCTGCTGAAGCACATGCACCATCTGGTGATGCCCTGGCGGCCTCTGTTGCCAACATGAATATTGCGGCTCCTGTTGAGCCTCCTCGCAGTGGTGCACCCCAGCTACCTGGCGATGCTCCTAAGTAAAAGGGGTTTTCTTGGTCTTGATCTTTCTTTCGTGTTCTAGTTAGTTTTTGTATTTTATTTTACTCGCGTTGTTTTTCTACCAGTTATTAAAGTGTTTGTGTCAAGAACCGTGGGACGATGTGGACGATGGCAGATAGGGTCGGAAGAAATTATTCAATGTGCAGAGTAAAAAAAAAAAAGAAAAAAAAAGAGAAGGCTAGAGACTCTGAGCGCATTTTCAATTATGGCACCACCCATATACCATGGGGTTCGATGTGACGTCAGTATGTAAGGCATGGTAGCCTTTGTGGGTCCCGCCAAATAAAGAAGGCACCAAAATCGGGATGCGTGATCCGTCTATCATAGTTTCCAAATTGCCATGAGTTGATGGCGTTTCGTTGTCCCGACGTAGGAACAATTGGCAAACCAAGGACAAGAACCCTTTTCCGCGTAGTACAATTGCCACAGGGGCACGGAGCAAACAAGAAAGAGCATGGGCAGTGCTTTGATTGCGTATTGCGCAGGAGCCAAATTTCACCATACACGTTCTCTTAAGGGTCATGATAATCGTTGGGGTAAGAAGCGCTTTTACGCTTATTAACTCTCTTTGTCGCCCATCCCTTCCCGCTTCTCCATTACACAACCTCATCACACATTTCCAGAATGGCAAAGGCAAACAAGACCTTCACCTGGTACTACCTACTCCCATTGCCTCATCGCTTCATTCGCTCTCGGCATTTGGCATTGTGCAACTGGACTATTGCTCGCTGTCACTCTCGCGCCTCCTCCCCCTTTATTTTATCTTTGTGCTTCGTTATCTTGACCGTCTTTTCCATCTAATCTTTTGTATCTGGATTATAGGGAAGAATTGGCCAAGCACAACAACGGGGATGATCTCCTGTTGGCTATTCGTGGCAATGTAAGTCTCTTTCAGCTTTTGGTCCCTGGTGTGGACACCAAAGACTTTCCGAGGCTAGTTTTCTCGGTCATCTTGAGTGTTTGTCCGGGTTCAATAATTTGCTCGGACCTCCGCAACCAAGTCTCCCTTATCCCAAGTCGGACTTTATTTGCATCAGAGTTGGGCGGCTCATTTTTTTTTCAGTTTTCACACTGTGGATGAGGGAGATACATCCCGATCTGATCAAAAGGATCCTTCCGTCCCATCCCCCTCGTCAGTGGAACCTATCATCCCGTCATCTTAACCTGTTTTTTTTTTCTTATTTTCTTCTTCTTTAGGTCTACGACGTGACCAAGTTCCTAAAGCGCCATCCTGGTGGTGTCGATACTCTCCTGCTTGGAGCTGGACGTGACGTTACTCCTGTACGAACATGGTGACATCCAATGCACTCTTTTCCATGCTTGCCCTTCTCTATCTGCTCACTAACACACGCCATCTCTCTTTCTTTTTCATGGTCCTTGCACACAGGTCTTTGAGATGTACCACGAGTTTGATGTCGTCGATAGCATCATGAAGTATGATCTGAGACACTTTGTGCTTGCGAGTTTCTTTTTTGGATCGTTTTGGTCAGGGGCAGGGGCAACACACCACACAAAAAGAAGAAAGGTTACACGCACATGGAGTGGGACAGCTACCAATCATACGAGACGGGAACATCACCACAATAACGACGACGACAACACGGGACAACATGGAAAACATGGGAAGAGAGAACAGCGTATTCACTTTGTGCTACCTTTTCTGACTTTTTCTTTCTTTCTTTCTTTCTTGCTTGCTTTCTATTTTAATAACGTCTTCCTTCCCCGTATCATATAGGAAGTACTATGTTGGTTCACTCATCTCGAACGAACTGCCCATCTTCCCCGAGCCAACATCATTCCACCGGACAGTCAAGGGCCGCGTCGAGGGCTACTTCAAGTCCCAGGGCAAGGATCCCAAGGTACAAACCACCATTAGGGAGCTTCACCAAGGGCAACGTCGCCAGTTAACTAACTCGTACTCTCGTCTCTCCTTACTCTTGACCTTATTCTTGTTCTCGCTTCAATAGAACCGCCCAGAGATCTGGGGCCGCTACTTCCTGATCTTTGCCTCGCTCATTCTCTCATACATTGCCCAGTTCTTTGTGCCCTTTGTGGTCGAGCGCACATGGCTGCAACTGGTGTTTGCCGTGATCATGGGCTTTATGTGCGCTCAGGTCGGACTCAACCCTCTCCACGATGCCTCGCATTTCTCAGGTAACAAACGACATACATATGCGCTTAGTCATGCTATACAAGATATCTTGATGGCTGTTACCTTCTTTTTTTTTTTCAGATAACGCGATAGATGCACTGTGTTGCTTTTATAATTTCATTTTACTTACACCACCCCCATTGGGTTTTCACTTCCCGCGCCCCCTCTTTTTTTCTTCTTTCTGGTCCATGGAAAAATAGTCACTCACAACCCAACTGTCTGGAAGATCTTGGGCGCCACGCACGATTTTTTCAACGGAGCTTCGTACTTGGTCTGGATGTACCAGCACATGCTGGGCCACCACCCTTACACCAACATTGCGGGTGCAGACCCAGACGTCTCCACCTCGGAGCCCGACGTGCGCCGCATCAAGCCCAGCCAAAAGTGGTTCTGGAACCACGTGAACCAGCAAATGTTTGTGCCCTTCTTGTACGGGCTGTTGGCATTCAAGGTGCGGTTCCAAGACATCAACATCCTGTACTTTGCCAAGACCAACGACGCCATCCGCGTCAACCCCATCTCGATGTGGCACACGGCCATGTTTTGGGGTGGCAAGTTGTTCTTTGTCTGGTACCGTTTGCTGGTGCCCCTGCAGTTTCTGCCCGTTAAGAAGGTGATCCTGTTGTTCACGGTTGCGGACATGGTGTCGAGCTACTGGTTGGCGCTGACCTTCCAGGCGAACCATGTGGTGGAGGAGGTGGAGTGGCCCTTGCCCGATGAGAATGGCATCATTCAGAAGGACTGGGCGGCAATGCAGGTAGAGACGACACAGGACTATGCGCACGACTCGTATGTGTGGACGAGCATCACGGGCAGTTTGAACTACCAGGCGGTGCATCATTTGTTCCCCAACGTGTCGCAGCATTATTACCCCGAGATCCTGGAGATTATTAAGAAGACATGCACAGAGTACAAGGTCCCTTACCTGGTCAAGGTAAAAGAAAGCGCTTTACGTGCTTGAGTATGCTGGTGAGGATGTTTGGAGGTTTGTAGGATGTAATTGGCTAACTTTCTGTGGCACTTGTTTTTGTAGGACACCTTCTGGCAAGCGTTTGCTTCACACTTGGAGCATCTCCGCGTTCTTGGTCTTCGCCCCAAGGAGGAGTAAGGAAGAAGGAGGAAGGAAGAAGGGAAGGATCGGTGTTTAGACTTTTTTTTTTTCATATACAAACATGCAAAAACATGTTTCGCTTTTGTAGTATATGCAAGCGACAGGAAAGTAAACTTGCCCTGGAAAATAAAACATGCGTGTGGGCGTATTTGCACATCCCAGAAACGAGTAGGTGCACATCAGATATGGGGAGTGGGGTCGATCCCTGCTCCGTCATGATAATAAGCTTTTTTTGCTATACGTACTCGCATCGCGTGAAGGGGAACCCAAGGGTCGATGGGCCAACGTGGCCGTGAAAAGGAAGAACAAAAAAGCATATTGCGGATCATCTTTTGCCCTAAAATGGGATTTCATGAGCACTGGGACAAAAACATACAAACAAAAAACAAACATTCGCACATTCACACAAACACACACACCACACCACACACACCACACCACACACACCACACCACACACACCACACCACACACACCACACACACACCACACACACACACAACCACTAGTGCAGAACATGTTTGGTTGGCGCCCTGTCTTTTTTCTTTTCTCAGCACACAACAAAGACGGCCCAGGGGATAGCCAAAGAGGCCAGCAGATGCAAAGCACACGCACCCAAAGGGCTCATCTTTTCGAAATGCCTTGGTCAAAAAGGGATTTTGTTTTCTCCGTTCTTTGTGTGTGAGTGTGAAAACCAAGTACTTAAGCAACAAGAGACGACATCAAGTTGAGAGTACATACGCTATGGATATGATCAGTCTGACACACACACACACTGTCTGTCTTCTCTCTCTCTCTCTCTCTCTCAACTAGCTGAACCTGGGTAATAATCCAAATGGAGGAATGTCCCCGACGACATCCATGTTCTTGTTTGTTTGTTGGCCTCCTGTGTCTGTCTGTTCTATGACATCCATCTGCATCTCAAAATGCGGGTCTTGGATGGATGGATGGATGGGCTGTCTCGCTTTTGATGAGCAAGCACAGGAGCAAGAGGAGGTGTGGCGCTGCGCGATGAACAAACAAGTATGCAAGCAAGTATGAGGGACGGCAAGGATGGATGCGACCTTGGGAGGTGGAGGGAGACCAAGTGCAGACCCAAAAAGATATAAAGCACGCTCTGAGCACCATGACGAGAGCGAGCTCTTTTCTTCTTCTTCTTCTCTCTTTCATACTTTACCCATTTTTTGATACCCACACCTATTTTGCATTCCACACATAAACCCACACATTTCATTTCACTCCATTCCTTTCTTTCTTCATTGCATCTCGACCAAGCTCGGCTCCCACCATAATGAATGACAGCGAGGACCCTCCAATGCTAGCGAGCAGGGCCACGCCCAAGGAGGACCGCGAGCGACAAGAGGAAGAGCTGGCTCGACTGGCAGTGCGCGAACAAGACCAGGCACAAGACACCTCAGACACCAACGAGGAACCTGGCCAACGACGTCTCAAACTCGCCAGTGTTGTCGACCGTGTGCGCCTCGCACAAAAAACTGACAGCGATGAGGCCAATGGGACCAGTGCCGCTACACAGGGCGATAACAAGGTCAGCAACGGCACCAATACCAACAAGATCGACAACACCATCCATGATGACGACCGACCCGTTCTTCTTCCCACCATGCCTGCTGCCCCTGAACGCTCAACGACGCCCTCTCGACTTCAAGTACCCTCGACATCGTCACCACAGCCAGAGATTACTATGGCTGAGGAGGAGCATATCGAAGAGGCCGAGGACGAAGCAGCTCTGGAGGGAGGCCATCGCCGCTGGTACTCGACCCTGCTCGACCAGTTCAACTACCACCGAGCCACAGGCGCGAACAACAGCGAAGGTACGAGAAAAAGAAAAGAAAAGGAAGCTTATACCCTAGCCCAGGTCCCCATTTGGCTTCTGCTCTTTATTCCTGTACTTCATACTTGCTCACCGTGTATCATGCTCACACGGGTATTCCCTGGCCTCTTTCGATATTAAAAATAGAGCCCCTCCTCGCCCATCCGCACAGAGAGGGAACAGCCCTGAGCCATGCAGCCAACGCCTTCACAGGGTCCACCCGCACCAACAACCTCGAGACCATCAACTTCACCATCGAGTCCCTTGCGGTGACGGGAGCGGCCGCGCCCGTGTTCTTGCTCAAAACAGATGACAAAGGACGCCGACCGGTGAGTTGCCCTTCCCTTGTGCTTCTGTGTCGTGGGAAACGTATGTATGTCATGCTCATAGTCATGCACGGGCGTATACTAAACCCTTGCGCTCTTTCCTCCCTCTGGCAACAATTAGCCGCCAATTCTGTTCCAAATGCTCAAGGTATGCACTTGTCTAAAAAGTGGTGTTCTTTATTTTTGGTCGTTGTTGTTGATCTTCATGGGCGTTTCTTTCACGCACATCGCACATTCACACATGCCAACAGGGAAAAAGAAGGAGGGCAGGAGTTGGTCTGTTTGTGCGGTTTTTTTGCATAAACGGATGTCAACGAACGTCGAGACTGACTTCCTCCCTTCCTCCCCTTCCCCCTCCTCACCCTCGCCCTCGCTTTGATATCTTTCTCCGTGCCTCGCCTCAAATCCCTCATCTCACCTCACCTCATCTTACCTCTCCTCAGCTCTCAGTCGCCGATTCAGAACTGGACACGACCAGCAAGCAGATCCTCTTCCGCATCGAGCTCCAGTACGGTGACATCAAATGGGTCATCAAGCGCACCCTCTACCAGTTCTACAAACTGCACCTGCTCCTCTCCGCAAAGCGCTACGCGGGGGTGCCAAAGTTCCCCAATCAGGTACATACAGAAACCAAACATATATGTTTTTTTTTTCAACAGACATTATATCTCCTTTCTTCATAACCAACTCTTTCTTTCTTTTTCTTTCTTTCTTACCAAGGTAACCAACGCCTACTCCTTCGCTCGCGCCTCCCTGGGCCTCAGCACGCACGAAGACCAGGACACGGACAAGGAGTCGAACCTCAACCGGCGCAAACTCTTGCAAGCCTATTTGCTCCAGATCCTACAAGCCCTCAACGGCACAGTCGTCTACGATCTGTACGAGTTCCTCGAGATCTCGGTCCTGTCCCTGACCAAGGACATGGGCTGGAAGGGCAAGGAAGGGTATGTGGATACCAAAGTCATTGACAAGGGCAAGACCTTTTGTGGCTTGCCCGGTTACCACGAGTACGACAAGTCGTGGGCCATTCTTCGCGACTCGTACATGGCGTTCTGCACGTCGATCCACTCGGATGAGTGCTGGGACGTGATCATGTTTGACCAAAAGTTCTACGTCGAGCACCAGGAGCACCAGATGGGACTGAATTTGCATCATATCGAGATTGGAAATAGCAGGCAAAAGATTGAGATCAAGGGGGAGCACAACCGAGATATGCTGGACTGGATGGAGCACTTCAAAAAGATGCAGAACGCGAGTCCCTGGGTCAAGACGCACCGGTTTGGGAGCTTTGCGCCCGAGCGAGAGGATGCTAAGGTGAGGTACTATGTGGATGGAAAGGATTATTTCCATGCGGTGTCGGACGCGATCCTGGCGGCCAAGAGCGAGATTTACATTGCAGACTGGTGGTTGTCGCCTGAGCTGGTAAGCTTTTGTTTTTGTTTTTTTATTTGTGTGTTATGTCGACCCAAGGAGGGGGAAAGGTGCTAACCACGTATCTCTTGGGTAACATAGTACCTTCGCCGCCCACCAGAGAAGAACGAGCAGTTCCGGTTGGATCGCCTGCTGAAACGCAAGGCGAGAGAAGGTGTCAAGATTTACATCGTGGTCTACAAAGAGGTCTCGTTGGCTTTGACCTTGGACTCTGCGCACACCAAGAAATGGCTGCAGGACCTTCACCCCAATATCCAAGGTAAAAAAGTCATAACATATCTGTTTGTGGCTTTCAATGTGGTATTGGGCGAAAGAGGCGCTAACGACATAAATCGTTGACATCCTTGCATAGTTCAAAGACACCCTGACCATCTGAGTGTCACGGCAACTCAGTTCTGGGCACATCACGAGGTAAGTGACTCGAGAGTTGTGAGTGTTTATGATAAAAACAAGCGTCGACTAACCCCTCCTTCTTTGCTCTTGTACTAGAAAATTTGCGTGGTTGACTGCCGCTTGGCGTTCATTGGAGGACTGGACATGTGCTTTGGTCGATACGACAGCAGAACCCACCAACTGTCAGACTACCACCCCTCGGGCTCTGGCACTGTCTGGCCTGGCCAAGATTACTCGAACCCTCGTATCAAGGACTTTGCCAATGGTGAGTTTTTTTTTGTAGCCATCTTACTGGAATATATCTCCCGTGATCAAATAGTGGTCAGACTACTCATACCCTATTTTACTTTTTCTCTCTACCTTTTCTAGTCAAGGAGTACAACACCGACTTGATTGAGCGCAAGTTGCTGGGCCGCATGCCCTGGCACGACGTCTCGATCGGTGTAGCTGGCCAGCCCGCCCGCGACATTGCGCGCCATTTCGTGCAGCGATGGAACTTTGTCAAGCGTGAGAAGGGCATGAAAAAGTCGCACATGAAGTTCCTGACACCCAAGGGCGAGTTTGTGAGCACTCGCAACGAGTCTGGTTGGACGGGCACGCAGAAGGTGCAGATCTTGAGGAGCAGCACACAATGGTCGCAGGGCGTGGATCTGGAGCGGTCGATCCAGGACGCTTACATTGCATCGATTGGAAATGCGGAGCATTTTATCTATATCGAAAACCAGTTCTTTGGTAAGGAGAAGGAGAAAACGCCGATTTGCAATTTTCCTATGCCTCATGTTTTTAATTTGTGCCAGGTTGTCTTTTTGTGTGCCATGTCTTACTAATTTCGTGTATCCATCTTTTCTTATTTAGTCACATTGGCCGCTGAGGAAGGAAACCCTGATATCAAGAACAAGATCGGTATCGCCCTGGTCAACAGAATCATTCGCGCCCACACCGAGGGCAAGAAGTTCCGTGTGATCGTGGTCATGCCCCTGATGCCAGCTTTTGAAGCCGACATCATGTCGAGCGAGGCGGGCACGCTGCGCAAGGTCATGCACTTCCAGTACGTGTCCATCTGCCGTGGCGGCAACTCGATCCTGGAACAGTTGCAGTCCCTCGGTATCGACCCAGACCAGTACATTGGCTTCTTTGGCCTGCGCAGTTTCGACCGCATCAAGCACGGGAAATTCGACGCCATTGCCGAGGCCGTCAAGGAAGAGCTGCAGCGCGAGGAGGTACCCATGGCCGCGGAAGCCATGGCCCCAGTCGTCCCTGAAGCCGAGCCCGTGAAGCAACCCCACCCCCTTGTGGCCCACGTCGCCGAGGGCGGGGATATTCGTCGTACAAAGTCTCTGGCGACCAAGTACCTGCTGGACCCAATCCCTCGCAACCGCCGCGCGGCCGAGCGGATCAAGCGCATCCAGGACGAGCGCCGGGCCGCGGATCTGGGCCGGACCTGGGACGACAGTATCACCAAGAAGGCGATGAACCCGGCCAAGCGGGAGCATGGCTTTGTGCCCAAGACGACGCAGCGCGAGATGGATAATAGTCCCGATAACAAGATCCTGCGTGAGGAGACAAGGGAGGCCGAGAGGCGAGCGCGCGAGAGACATTACCAAGGGTCGGCGCCTGGCAACCGGGACACACACTATGCGGAGGGGCTGGGGACAATGGTCCGGGGCGCGATCAACAATGCGACGCAGCCCAAGGAGCAAGGCGGGCTGGTGCCTCAGCACCATAGCCTGAGCGATATGATTCATCATGGACACGGAGGATCTTCTTCTTCAGAGGTGAGGCAGCTGTCGACCCAGAACGTGAGGGACCACGATGAAGTCGAGGCGATTATTGAGCCTGGGCCCAGGGCTACGGATGTCAGGGAAGGTGAGGGTGAGGGCGATGCGAAGTCCAACAAGGCGGGATCGACGCATGACTCGGAAGGATCGGAGGATACCATTGTGGACAATGAGGTGGAGGACTTTGTGACGGAGCAGTTGTACATCCACAGTAAGCTCATGATTGTGGATGATAAGATTATTATCATTGGATCAGGTAAGAAGCCAACATTTCGACGTTATGTGTTATTGAGATGGACACTTTGCCGATTGAAAAAGGCTGACTTCTGACCTTTTTTTTTTTTTTTTTTTTTTTTTTTTTGCGCGTCTAACTAGCCAATATTAACGACCGATCTCAGCTCGGATACCGTGACTCGGAGATTGCGATCATTATCGAGGACTCGGACAAGATCCAGTCCAAGATGAACGGCGAGCCGGTAAGTTTATTTTTATCTTTTATTTTATAAGAGTCAATTCCTTTTTTCTCGGTAGCTAACAATGTGTATCTTTTTTTTTTGACGCATTATGTTAGTACGAAGCCGGAAAACTCGCCCACAGTCTGCGTGCCAGTCTTTTCAAAGAACACTTGGGCCTCCTTCCGCACGTCGAGCACGACGTGGTCACCAAGGCCAGTGTCCTGCCCGTCGACCTCGACGCCCCGCATAAGGACCCTGAGGAGGCCCGCCGGGCCCTCATCCAGGCTGCGCGCGAGCAGCGTGAGAAAGAGCAGCAGGAGCGCGAACAGCAAGCACAGCAGGAGCAGGGTCAGGCATCGTCTTGCCTCCATCCTGAGGATGGCCATGCCCACCGCACCAACCAATCGTTCGGGCGCGGCTGGTCCTCAGGCCACTTGCAGGTGTACATGCCTGACGAGGAAGAGACCAAGGCCTTCCAGCAGTGGCATGCGCCGTTGTGCCAGGAGGGCAATGATTTCGCGGCCAAGCGCGCGGCGGCCGAGGACCCTAAGGCAGGCGACGATATTGTGATGGATCCCTTGCATGAGAGCTTCTATGAAGGGTGGTGGAAGCGGGTCGCCAGGACGAACACAGAGATCTTTAGAGAGGTCTTCCATTGTGTGCCTGATGACAAGATCGAGACCTGGGATGACTACAAGGCGTTCGTGCCAGACGCCAAGAAGGTGCTCACGGGCCATGTGTGCATGCCTGGAGCGACGGTCGAGAACGTGACGGAGCGTTTGCAGAGGGTCACGGGCCACTTGGTCGAGTTCCCAACAAAGTTCTTGCAGAAGGAGAACTTGTTGGGCGGAGTGGTCGAGAACACGGTGACGCCGCTGGAGATCTTTACTTGAAGAATGCTCAAACAACAACAACAAAAAAAAAAAATATGCCCGCCAAAGGAATTGAAGGAAAAAAAGAAAAGAAAAAAAAAAAAGAATTATACCAAGTTTTTCAATACATAATTGTTTTGTCATTTCATTGTTTCTGCATTTAACATCTGGAGAAGAAAATAAAAAAAGCGCAGACAACTACCCATCCCGCGACAGCTTCCCCGCGCGGACATACTCCCCCAAGAACTCTGCCTTGCGCACACTGTCCCACACCCGAACCATATACCGCAGCCACTCGCGCTCGCTCACCATCCCTGGCCGGCACCTCGGCCCCAGCGCCGGACCGCCCTGAGGGCGCATCGAGAGCGACAAGATCTTGTTCCGCAGTCCTTTGTTCCACACGCGGGCGCGTTCCTGGTCCTGTACGGTCTTGGCAAACACGTCGTGGTCCGCCTGCACAGACCCAAAGATCTGGGCCCGGTTTAGGGCAAAGGGCGAAAGCGACGACAGGGTCGAACTCAAGGAGGAGGAAGAGGAGGAGAGGCTCGAGGTGAGAGCGGATAAGGAGATGGATAGGGATGACATCGAGGAAAGAGGTACAGAGGATGACGAGGACGATGCGGATAAGGTCGGTCGGTGTTGGTGGGTATGTTGGGAGGACACGGGCGTCAGTGTCGAGTCAAATGGCAGTGTGACAAAGTTCAGGAACTGAGCCGATTTGCGGTCGTTGTTGATGTTGCTGCTGGCCAAAGACGACGAGTCCTGCACGGATCCATCCGACACTGCTGCTACGGTTGCGTCAGATGGATCCTTGGTTTTCGCAGTAGGCGTTGTTGCCGCTTGCTCCGGCGACGCCGTCGAATTATTCGTGGCAGTCAAGTCCAATACTGACTTGAGGGTTGAAGTAGCACTAGTAGTGGTGGTCCCCGATTTGAACGCATCCTCGAACCGCGTGTAGATGGTGGGCATGTTGATCGACGCAAACAACTGCAGCCCACTGTGCTGAAACAGATTCGCCAGCTCTTGGGACCGGTGTTGGTAGTGTCCCACACCAAACTTCATGACCGGGACCTTGTTCGACACCAATACTAAAAGTAAAAATTTAAAAACAGAAAAAGAAAAGAGAGTAGTGAGTACCTCAATTTGTGTCAACGAGCTTTTCGAACAATGTTGTTTTTTTTACTATTTTCTTACCAATGTCGGCACACCAATCGCCAAGTCCCTCCTGCGCCGGAGGATGCGATCCCATCGGCATCACACCCCCACCTCCACCTCCCGCAACTACCCCCGGCGCCAGCGACAGCGCCTTCATCATCAGCTCACACCGCTGCAGCAGCTTGAACACCTTGGTCGTCCCCATCCAATGGCTGCCCTCATCTACCACAATCAGGACCACATTACACACTGACAGCAGGAACGTGGCCATGACCAGCGCCTGGTGGTCCAGCCACATGTCCGAAGGTACCCCCTCCGTGATGCGCTCGTTCCTCAGCGCATTCTCCAGATTCGCCATACAGAACAGAGGCTCCGTGTCCAGAAGAACCATCCGCTCCGAGGTGATGTACATGTCCACCCCGGAGGTCTGGTACCCCGCCACAGCGGCCATCGAGGGCGGCTGCTTCGTGAAGGTGTTGGGCGTCTGGCAGAAGGACGAGAGGAGCGAGGACTTGCCCACACCTTGACCGCCCAGAACGCCGACCACAAAGTGGCCTGGGTGGTCCGAGAACCACTACATGGAGGTAAAAAAAAAAAAGATATCAATATATTGGCGGATCAAATTAAGAAAGAAGAGGTTAGTCGCGTCGTATTAAAAAAGTAAAAGCTTCCCTAAAAAAAACATTAGTTCTATATAATTTGTTGCATTTACCTGCTCAACACCTTCAACAATATTGCCGTGCTCGGTGATCAACTTGACAGAATGCCCCGTCATAGGTGGGGGCACGATCACGACAGGGCCTTGGGCCATCCGCCCTGCCGAGACGGGTCCGCTGTTGGCGCCCATCATCATGGCGCGTGTATCTCCTCGCATCCCTGGCTGTGAGTATGAGCCCAAAGGGCCTCGTAACCCCTGGTGTTGGTGTTGTTGGAACTCGTGTGCATGTAGTTGTTGTTGTTGTTGTTGTTGCTGATGTTGATGATGATATTGTTGTTGTTGCTGTTGTTGTTGTTGTTGCTGTTGTTGCTGCTGCTGTTGTTGTTGTTGTTGTTGTTGCTGTTGCTGTTGCTGTTGCTGTTGCTGTTGCTGTTGCTGTTGCTGACCAGAACTGGTGCCCTGCCATGAATACACCGCCCTGCCCGCCGCCGCCTGGCGCCGGCTCGATTTCATCGACTCGGTCCCTCCACGGAGCGGTGTTGGTGCTATTGAAGAGGAAGAGTCATCGTCGTACATCGACTTTGCTCCACCTCCACTACTATTGTTGTTCCCTTCCTGTGGGCGCCCACCCATGCTCGGCTGCAGGATTTGGCGCTGAAAGCTGTTGGGGTCGACAATGACACGGTGTGGCTTGAGTGACCCGTCGCTGCTGTTATTGTTGCTGTCATCCTTGAAGCCTTGCTGTTGCTCGGCAGCAGCAGCTGAGGCCGACTGTCTCGACCTCCGACTCCGTTCGCGCCCCTCACGTCTCGGCTTGTGTTCCTTGACATCGTTGTTATTTTCGGACGGCTGCGACGACGACGACGACGAGCGATGGTAATGAGATCCAGAATCGCCGTGGAGGTGTGAAGCCGGTGCAAAGTCGTCTTGTTGTTGCTGTTGTTGTTGTTGTTGTTGCATGAGTGATCCAGATCTTTCTTTCCGCCCACCTCGTCCTCCTCCTCCCATGCTCCCCATATTCCCGAGCCCCGGTGTTGGCCCTGGATGCGATATCTGTGGCGATTGTTGGCTCATCATAGGCGAAGGAGGCATGGCTCTTCTGAGATGTTGTTGTTGCTGTTGCTGCTGTTGTTGCTGCTGTTGTTGCTGCTGTTGTTGCTGTTGCTGTGGGGATGGGTATCCATACAGCTGTTGTGAGGGTGGTTGTTGTTGTCCCTGGAGGGATCCCATGGATGCCCCTTGCCCTGATCCAACTGCCACAACGCCTCGGGTATATTCTGGATCCTGTCCAGGGCGTGTCAGGAGCTTGAAGGGCGGTGCTCCTCCTCCTCCTCCATGGCCGTGGTGCCCGTGGCCACGGCCTCCTCCTCCGCTACGTGATGACGAATTCCTTTGCATTGACGACTATATGCTACGTGTCCATGACCTTGCTGTATATTGCTTCGTAAGGAAATGCTGTTGTTAGGCTTGTCCTTTAGGTGCGATTGGTTTCAGGTCAGCGAAATGAAAAAAAAGGCGGGAGGGTAGAAAAACCGAATGCAAATTGTTAGGCTGACCATGTTTCAGAGGCATTCGTCGCCTCGGCCTGCAAAATGTGCTGCGGTGGCTTTGCCCTTTAAAAAAATAGAGTTCATTCTTGGAGGCGATGTACTAAATGCGATGAACAGAGGACAGACGCGGATGCGTGTGAACTTGGCGACACCCACCCACCTGGGCCATAACTAACGTGCGAAAAGAGCCTTCTGATTATATCTTTCTTATTCGCAACAGGCAACGTCTGCATACGCTGTCACGGTGCAGAAATATTCCATGAAGCGAGATGACCCACGATTGGCGCATTGTTGGGAGAGCCGTGCTTCAGCTGCTCATGTATGTGTTATTCAAGAAACAGAGGGGTTTGGAGCTAGTCGAGGCCAATTATATGTTTTCCTTGCATCTTTGGGCCTTGTATTTCGAACCAAACGCTCGAAGCATTGTGAAGTAGGAGAGGAGGAAAGAGGAGGAGTTGGAACTGACGGCACATAGCAACAAAAGAGAGAGGGGACGAAGCCGAAAAATTTGACTAAGTAGACAATCAACAATGGTTTTTGGGAATCTCAAACTCGACCATCGACATACCACAGCAAATAATGCCCCGTTTTTGTATAAAATACGCGAAAGCATCGAACAAGTTCCTTTCATTCCATTCACTTCCTCATCTTTCAAAAGTGAACCTCTCGCCTCGACACTTCTTTCATCACCGTGTTTGGAACGCATATCACTTCAGGAACATTCACGAGTTCTGGGTTAAATGATACTCAATATCTCATCAGCGTTGGTCATTAGCCTCGCCTCCTTGATGCTGGCGACCTCTGCACCAATCAATCATCTCAATACCCAGGCACACAAACCGCAGGTCAATACCGTAAAGGTCCGGAACTGTGTCCACATCAGTATACCAGGCTCTATAAACGCAGTATCTAGTGATCTACGTACCGCGTCGCAAGGCGAGAAACTATCCATTTCGATCGACCCGTCTGAATGTGACCAGAGCGTGGTCCAGTCTGCTACACCTTGGACCGTGTTCCTCGGCAACGCAAACGACAAGAGCGCCAAAGCTGTCGTCTTGGCACATATGGTAAAACAAAAAAAAAAAAGTCAACAATAAGGAACTTTTGTTGTTCATTCCAACACCACCTAACATTTCGCAATATTACAAATCTCACATTCTTACTTTGCTACCTCACTTTTACTTTGCAGTTAGCCGCCGGAAAGACAGAGTACATTTGGGAGGCCCATGCACCTTCTCAGGAACAACAACTGACTGCGAGCTCACCGCCAGAATACTACATCCAGGCCCAAACAACATCACAGGATGGCAAAATCCTTCTAATGGGCAGATCGGACCTCTTCACCATTGCAGATACCATTCCTCAACTACAGGGCCCAGTATACGCGAGTCTGCCGCCGTCTCGTCCAACCATCCCTCAGGACCCCACCAAGCTCGACCTCCCCCGCCCATTCAAACGCAGTGACAACAAACAGACACTGGACGCGCAAGCAGTGCTTCAAACCCCCGCTGTACTTCCAGACCAAATGACGAAGGATGCGAAGGATGCTTCAACACATGAAGCGTCGGCACAAGCACCAGAAGCTTCGGCACAAGCACCTGAAGAATCGCCACAAGCACTCGAAGCACCCCCACAAACAGCCGCCGGGGCCAAGGCCGACATCGCCGGGGTCCAACAGCTCCCAACCCCTCCCGCCGCTGTCGCCGACCCAGTTCCTCAGGACATCCCCAAGCCCCACTACCCCAACACGCCCAATGACACTCCCCCGCCAGACCCTTCCACGCTCCCAAAACCCTCAGCCCCGAACACGCGGTCTCCCTCAGACCCAGTCAAGAACCCGCCGCCGCCGCCCGAGAAGGCGATCCCGCCCAAACCGACGGCCGCGCAAACGTTCCTCAAGTACGCCGGTGCCGGGGCGGCAATCCTGAGCACAGTGGGACTGGGGCTCGGGGGCCTCGTGGGAGGCATGGTGGGCGGGACGCTCGGGTTTGTGATCGGGCTGATAGGTGCGACGGCGAATGCTGCGTACAACCATTAAGAGAAGAAAAAAAAATGAGGGAGGAGGGGGTGGGAGCAAAGTGGCAGTACATAGCCTCTTCATATACCAACGCCCCTTGGGCATATTATAGATAGTCCCAGAAAACTACGCTGAAGAAACAAACAAATAATCGTTTTGACCTAGTTCGCTGTGAATGAAATGTTGAAGTTTTTTCATTGTTGTTGCTAATAGATAAGATAAGAGTGCTAAAAAAATATATATGTGTGTGATATATGAAAGAGTGACAAAGTTAGGGCAATAACGGTGTAGATGAGATAAAAAGCGTTGCCTTGAAATGAAAAGAACTACGAAAGAAAAATCATTCTCTTCAAGTACGGGAAACGGGCTCTTGCGCAGTGTATCCAGCAGATCCGCTCCGTGATCCATGCTGCTGCTGCTGTTGTTGTTGCTGCTGTTGTTGGGCCTGGTATGACTGCGCGGCCTGATACTGCATGTATTGTTGAAGCTGCTCGTGTGACACTGAAGGGTAGAACTGAGGATCAATGGCCTAATGTTGGATGGTGTTTAGTTAGTCACCTTTTTGTTTTTTCCGCAATGCTCGTCAAAAACTTCCTGATCGAAAAGATCGTACATGTGCGTATCCGGCCAGTCCTCCAGCGCCCTGTGGGTAATACTGTCCATACTGCTCCTCGTACGTTTCGGGCTGAAGAATAAACAAGGAGCAGGAAAAAAAAAGTTTGTGAACACAGCTCTTCAAATTGATACCCATTAACTCTGATACGACTTACTGCTGCAGCCGCTGGCTCTTCCCGGGTCGACGCCCGCTTGGCCATCTTGGGTGGCTCCTCCCTGGGCACAATGTCGATTAAAAAGTCGAACTGGTCTGAGCGAGACACCGCACTGGCCACGTCGCTCCTCTGAAGCGTCCGCCGCTTGTTCTCCTCTGCATGCAACCATGCGCGGCGTGTGATCTCACAGATGAAAATCTCGCAACTATTTTTGGAAAAAAAATTACAATACGACCGAAAAATAGGGATGAGTGAGTAAATCCAATGATTGATATTGCCTCCTCAAGTGGCCCGGTCCATGGACACTTGTTTTTTTTTGTTTTCGCAGTTTATCCTGTTATCCTTGTTAGGTTCCTGGGAGTTCGTTCCGATGAAATGTTGTGCATATCCGAGAAAAGTCTCCGACGATCGACATAAAACGATCACCTACGCCTTTGAGAACAGAATTGGAGCCTAAAAAAGTACAAGTACCAAAGAGTAAAAGGTAAGGCTATGACGCAATGGGAAGACTAAATCAACAGTAAAAGCATTGAGCAACAATTACCTCCGCGCTGATCATCTATTTTGTTGTGAGTGTGAGTGTGTGTGTGTTTTTATGTTTTTTTTTTTTTTTTTCAAGGAGGTTCAAGACGACAGGATTGGACGAGAAATCGATTCGATGGCAACCGACGAACAAAAATAGTGGCGCAAAAAAAAAAGAAAAGGTGCAAGTCAAAGGAAAAGTTAGCCATAAGCACAAGCGCACGTCCTCAAGGCAAGGCAGGGTTGCCTCCACCAAACCAGCTCCTTAGGCAGACATGAAACTCTCGTTACCTTGACCTCTGGGTCAGACTTCATGTCCTTCTTGATGCGGGCTAGTGGCAAGGGGTGGTTCTGAAGTCCGAGTCGAACTGCTCGGCGGCACGACTGCTCCTCCCAGAACTCGTGTGCGAACTGCTGCTGCTGCTGTGGAGAGTGACGGAGCCCTGAGCGGCGGTCGAGGTCACTGTGACCGAAGAGGTCGAGGAGTTATTTGACTGGGCGGCAGATGAGGTCGTGGTGTCGAACATGTTGCTGTGATTGGCCATTCGCTAGGATCTTGGGTCGTTGTGTGGAGGTGGGGATGGCAGGTGGGGTTTTCCTGCTTGCTCTCAATGAATAAAGTGTGTGTGTGTATGAGGTACTGTGAAAAAACGAAAGAAATGACCTTCTGAATGATGAGCTTGTGAGAGAGGTCCAAAAGAAAAACGGTTCCTGAAATACTTTTTTTTTTTTTTTTTTTTGCCACTGAACCTGGACTCAGGGACAAACAAGGCAAATCACAAAAGAGGGATTGTAATGGAGAGAGCGAGAGAAAGAGAGGAGAATGTTTCTTGGCCCCAGGTGACGGAGGTTATCAAGGAAGTGGGATGAGAGAGAGCGCTTGGCTAAAGGATGGAGTTCTTGGTCCCTGATGAAAGAGATGCAGCAAAAAGACTGAGAGGGAAAGTTGGGCCAAGTTCATGAGCGACTGACTGACTTTGCTTGTTTTGTGTGTGCGAGAAAAGAGCTTGGGAAGATACGGTGTCGTAAATGCTGCGCACCTATCCAAGCCCCTTAAGATGGACTCTTTCGCTGCAGCCATGGATCATGTGCTGTTTTGGTTCGCCACCAAAAAGACGTTCTTTTTGAAGTATTTCATGCTCGAAGGAAACAAAAACACGCAACACTATTGACCACCTGTTTATCTGTTTATCAGCTCCACATCGCTCCTAACCAACAGTCAAAGCAAAGAAGGCAAAAGGCAAGGAAAAAGGCCCCGGGACTTTGAATTCCTCGGAAAAGCCACTTTACGCCGTAGTCACGTGCCTTCGTAAGTGGAATGTGAATCAAGAAATATTACCCCAGACTCTGGATCCCTGCATCCTTCTTAACCGAATACATATGTACTTACATATGCGCATTTTTAGTTTAGGACTGGGCGGAGAACTTTGATGGAAGGGCAAGATACAGATGAGCGGAGATGGGTGGGGTCTGTGTGGATATTCTCATTTATTTATTTATTTATTTTATTTGTATTTGTGCATGATCGATAACTTTCTTTTCCATCTCCTCCTCCACATACATACAATACTTATGTAGAGCTAGCGAGCGGGGCCACCGTTGTTGTCCTGAGGCAGCGCATGGAGCACGTTATTGAGGTTACCACCAAAGTCGTACTCGGTGTCAAACTCGGTCGAGCATCTCCACACACCATCCACTACAAACTTGAATTGCTGTTGGAAGAGAAAGACAAAAAAAAAGCCACGTTCGATGAGTATGCAACGTGAAGTTGGAGAAAGACGTTTCAAATGTGATTAGGAAAACTTGGCCCCCATACACACACACACACACTTACGTTGTTCTGCGTCCGATCCAGGTCCACAATGGCGATGAACTCGTCTCTGGTCGATGGCAGCTTCTTGAGCAGGACGGATTCTAACGATGGGAACAAAAAAAGAAGTCGCATAGGAACGGAAATTAATTATCGAAATATGTTTGTAATTGCCCGGATGTTAGTTTAGCCTCGTCACGCCCTAGCCACGCCGCCATGGCGGGAGGACAGTTGCAGGACTACATTTGGCACAATGATCGACGTTGACAAAACTCGAAGGGCGAATTATGCATGTCCAACCAGGGCCTAGGAGGGCCAAGTCAAAAGGAACGCATTGACGTTTTTTTTTTTTTGCCCCCAATTTTTTTTTTAGGTGGCTCTTTCCAACCCCTGAGCTTCAAAGCGTATCTCTCGTCGTTCTTTTAGCTAACTCCCCTTTGTGTGTATCATCGCAACCATCGTTTCTTATCAAGCGTAATTAGGCTTCTATTTTTTGGTGGGTGCGAAGGAATGACAATGCCACTTCAAAAGAGAAAGAACAAAGGTCCGGAAGGACCAAGCTCCCCCCTCCCCTTCCCCCCATCAATTGCAACCCTCGAGTTTTTTTTCTTACCTGTCCAGTTGTCGAACGTGCCTGTCACCTTGACCACCTCTCCACCATGCTTCCAGTGGAACTACAAAGTAATATTGATATTCCAATGTTAATAGACTGATCTACATACTCGATCATGTGTTTGCGATTGCGATACAGGAAAAAAAGCACACAAAGAAAAACCAACCTTCTGTGGCATCATGCCAGAAGCTCGGCCCTGCGAGACCGGACGCGACACGGGGCTCGAGTGCGTGGGGCTTTGGATAGGATCGGAGGGCGTGGACTGGAGCATCTCTTCCTTGGTCTTGCTGGTGATGACAATGCTCGCGTGGGAGATGTATGTGGGGTCCATGGGGTGCTTTTCCTCTGTGGACTTGGTGATAAGCTTTTCCTCCGTAGTCTTGGTGATGGTCGTCGAGGTGGAGACGGGAGGCGGGATCAAGGTATCGATGGGCTCGGACTGTAGCATTTCTTCCTTGGACTTGCTAGTGATAACGGTGCTGGTGTTGCTTTCGATAGGCGTCATCGATGGAGCTACGGGAGTAGGGTGTTCTTCCTTGATCTCGGCGGTAATGCGTGATGTGTTGGAGACAGGTGGGCTCAATGGAGTCATGGGTGTGTAGAGCACCTCTTCCTTGGTCTCGCTTGTGATGACGGTACTTGTGTTGGCGAAGAGCGCGCTCGATGGAACAGGTGGTAGGCTCAATGGAGCGACCGATGAGCTTAATGGGGCGAGTTTGTTCGCAGCGAAGGGCGTGTCCTCCTTGACTTCGACAGGCGCAAGAGGTTCCACGACTGGGGCCTTAGTCGTCACAGTGGTGGTCTCGTTGGACGAGGTGATGGCAGTCAAAGCGGGTGAGATGGTCGTCACGGTGCTCTCGAGTGGGACCTGAGTAACAACCGTCTTGGTCGTCTCAACTGAAGAGGTGATAGTCGTCAAAGCAGACGACTGAATAGCCGGCGCCTTGACCGTCTCAACGAAAGAAGTGGTAGTCGACGAAATGGCTGGTGCCTTGGTTGTTTCAACAGAGGAGGCGATGGTTGTCAAGGTAGACGAGATCGGAGCTTTGGTCGTCTCAATGGTGGAGGTGGAGGTGGAGGAGGTCGTAGTAGACGGAATAACTGGAGCCTTGTTCGTCTCAATGGTGGATGAGATGGCAGTCGACGGAATAAGCGGTGCCTTGGTCGTCTCAGTAAAAGAGGTGGTAGTTGTCAAGGTAGACGGGACCGGAGCTTTGGTCGTCTCAACGGTGGAGGAGGAGGAGGAGGAGGTGGCTGTAGTAGACGGAATAACTGGCGTCTTGGTCGTCTCAATGGTGGATGAGGAAGTAGTAGACGGAATAACTGGCGCCTTGATAGTCTCAGTAGACGGGCTCACTGGCTTATTCACTGGCACGGGCATACTCACCGAAACGGGCGTGAGCGCGACGGGTGGTGGAGGAGCTTGCGTCACAATGGGTGCCTTAGGCTCATTAGTGGTGGTGAACGGGTTGAAAGTTCTTGTCACGGTAGGCGAGGCCGTCATTGGTGGGGTGATCGTTGTCGAAACATTGGTTGCAATGTTTGGTGTCTTGTTCAAGGTGGGTGTTTTTAGAGTAGCAAAAGTAGGTGACTGGGTGGGCGATTTGAAGGCATTGGTCCTGTCACCAAATTGAATCTTGACGGGAGAAGGTGCCGAACGCGGTTGGAGAGGTTGTTGTTGCTGCTGCTGCTGCTGGGCGAGCAATGCGGCCTTTGCCTGGGCAATCTTGCTGGTAGGGTTCGCGAGCATTATTTTTTCTTGATTTAGTGTAAGGGTAAACTGGTGGGAAAGTGGTAGTAGTTGAGGAGAATAAAAGAGAAAGAAGGAAAAGGAGAAAGAAGAAGAAAGAACGAAAAGGAATGGAAAAACAGGAAAATGACACGGACGGAATTATGGGCTTCCACGATGGGCTTGGCTGTAATTTCAGGGTGAGAAGAACACAAAAAAGAGACGGCGACATTCAGTTGGGGAACATGCACGAGAACAGACACGCACTTTGGCTCATGGGCAAGGATTGGAAGCAGACCAAAGTACAAATGCCCCCTTCTCGACTATCCACACCTTGCGAACCGTCCCCATACAGAAGAGAACAAAAAGAAAACACAAGTCAGACTTTGTGTGTAAAAGGAGAAAGAAAAAAAGAGAAAGACGAAAAAAGAGAGGTAAGGGGAAGCTGAAGGATGGAGGGGTTGCGAGAGGGGAGGAAGGGACTGGGAGAGGGAGGGCAAGGGAGAGGTTCGGGAGTTGGATGGAGGTGGAGGAAGGGGCCCAAGGACCTGCGACCGAGTATCTACATTTGGTTGGCTGGACCATTTGGCTGGATCGTTTGGATGGATCTATTGGGGATGTGTGCCCAAGAGGGAGGACATGGGATGCCATGTAGGAGAGAGACATGGACATGGACATGCAGATCGAAAAAAAAAGGGATATTGAGCCCTGTGTGATCGAAGGAAGGAGTGGGGCTCAAAGAGTGTGAGTTAAAGACGGCAGCCACAGAGGAGATCCAATTGCGCAAGGACGGGTCGGTGCAATTGGACAGAAAGCAAAGGCGACGAGGACGAGGTAGGACGAGGCAGGACGAGGCAGGACGAGGGCAAACGAAGGGCAGAGAGATCATGAAAAGCAACAAACAAACAACAAAACCAAAAACAAACAAGCTGGAACCATGATGCATTGAGGATCCATCCTGCGTACTTTGAGTTCTCCACAGCAACCAACACAAAAAAGAAACTCTTTGCCCCATTCCCTCCAATGTCCCACGCCACCCTCCAAGATGCTCCTTTGATCGATGGAGAATTTGCTCCGGCCCCATTTTCTCTCTTTTCGTATTCGCCCGCAGTTGTGTGTTGGCTGGGTCATGTCTTCAGGTCATGTTGGTGGCCACACATGTTTCTTAACCTTTGTCCTTGTTGGCCGTGTTGCCTCCAACACATCTCTGTCCATGTGCACCCAAGACCCAGTATGTCCATGGATGCACCAAGGCAAGCGAGGAAGTGTGGTTACCCACGCCATTGGGATGTGCCCGTCATGCTTGCAGGCAGGCAGGCAGAGTGTCGAGGTGAAGTGAAGAGTGTTTTGCCACCCTATTTGGGTGTGTTGTTGTTTTCAGAGCGAGCGTGGTAGCCTCGACCCTTCTTCCGCTGTGGTATTATTATTTTGTGACCCGCCACTCGCCTTCACTCGCCTTCAACACCCCGTCCAATCCACCGCTCACTCGGACACCCTCTTCTCCATCCACCCACCATCCTCCACTCACTGTTCTCTCTCCACCATTTTGTTTTCTAGATCCAGTTAGTCTCCTGGCCACATTAGTTGGATCCTTTTCCATTCGTTCATCCCCTCACTCACACTACACTCGCACTCTCTCTCCCACACTCACTCACTCACACTCACTCACTCACACTCACTCACTCACTCGACTCACTCATCCCATTCAACTCGCTCACACCCCCTCTGACTTTGAAGGAAAACAAAAAAAAAAAAAAAAAAAGGGTCAGTTGTGTGCTCTTCTTTCTGTTCATACTACGACGATACGAGGCCATGACCACGCCATACTCAGTACACAACACACACACCATCCATCCAACAGCAATACCATGCGAACCACCCTTTGAGCTTGTTTCGCTACTCTTGCTCTGCAATATATCTATTTATCCTTGTCCATGCTTCATTTCCTGTCTCCTGACTACGGCTGTACTCTCGTCCTCGCTCACTCTGCAACTCTCCACCAACCTGTCTCTGCTCGATATACTTCCATTTTGTATTGTCTCCACACAGAACACAGACGGCCAAAAAGAAAGAAAGGCTGTGACCCTGACCTTTTGACTCCACGGACTGTGCAAACTGACATTTTTATTTTTCTTCTTTGGTCTCTGTGCTCAACTGTGTAGGCAACAAGGACAGAGAGTGAGAGAGAGAGAGAAAGAAAGAAAGAGAAATCAGCCTTCTTTCTTTTTCATTCACTCGACACATCAAAAGAACCCATTTCCCACCATTTCGGTCTGCCTCGCCGAGACTGGAGCCAGCACCCAATCCCACTCCCCAGGATCAGGAAGGATCTGGACAAGGACAAGGACAAGGACAGTCAGTCGGACGCTTCGTTTAATTCACCCTCCTCTCTCTCTTATCCTACTCTCCAACGACACACCCTGTCGGCCCATCAGAACCCGCCAACACCCACCATCCAAATCGTCATTGATTAACATTTCGTGGCTGTGAATATGGTACGAGACAGAAACAACCAGAGCAACCAGGGTTCAGCCACAAAAAAAAAAAGAAACGAGGATGGCGATGACAGGCACCTCAGGATATGACATGAAACTGACGTATTTTTTTTTATACTTGTTTAATATCTCCACTACGCCCTCGACCATTCTCAACCTCTCACCTCGCCCCACCTCATCCCACGCCCCACGCCTCCCTCAACCCTCAACCTACAGAGCGACTACGGGACACAGCCAGATTACGAGCCATACTCGCACTTTGCATTCCAGCAGTCTGGGCACCTCGACGTAAGTTACTCGTGCAACGGAAGCATCTCCCAAGAGGTTTCGCATATGGGAGGAAGGAAGCTTTTTTTTCTTTCCATGTTCCTACTGTCTCACTTGGATACGCCCACTAATGTTGTTCTTGTTCTCGCTTGCCATTATTATTATTATTATTATGGTTGTTATTATCATTACTATTATGCAGTTCACATACCTTACACCAAATGAGAACTCCAAGGACCATCATGTATGCATCTCTCAGGATTATCATCGTCTTTGCCATCGGGATATTCCTTTGTATTTATTAACCGTTTTTGCTCTGCTCGTGGACAAAAACAGGTGCCGGCCATATTCTCCACATTCCCAGACAACCTTCCTTCCTTGGGGCTCACGGGAGATTTAGGAATGGACGACATGCTCGCCGCAGACGACCAAATCACACCCAGGAAGCGGGACAGAGGCGAGCGCATTGTCTGGACCCCAGAGGAAGACAACTTTCTCCGGACGGCTGTTCAGATTTATGGCGACAAGACAGAAAAGTGGGCCAAGATCGCTGCATGTGTGCCAGGGAGGACCAACAAGAACTGCAGAAAGCGTTGGTTCCATTCACTCGACCCTTCACTCAAAAAAGGTGCCTGGACAGACGAAGAAGATCATCTCCTCCGCACGGGCGTCCAACTATTCACGGGCCAATGGAGTAAAATCGCCGAGCGTATCCCGGGCAGAACAGATGACCAATGTGCAAAGCGCTGGCGAGAGAGTCTGGACCCACACATTGATCGCGCAGCATGGACCCCAGAGGACGACGAAATCTTGCTCCAGCGATTCCAGGAGTTCGGAAGCCAGTGGCAAAAGATCGCCATGGCCTTTCCTGGTCGACCAGGACTCCACTGCCGAAACCGGTGGCGCAAACTGCAGAGAAACTCAAACCACATGAAGCGGGCCAGCAAGCGGGCCCTGATATCCGAGACGCGGCGACTCAAGGCCTTGCTGGAAACACACAACGACGACGGGACAGAGGATTTCATGCAAGATGCTTTCCTGGACGACGACTACGTCCTGGACGATCTTGGTTCCCATTTCGGAGGGCGCCGCAGAGACGACAGCAAATCGGACGATGGCGATTCATCAGCATCAGATGATGAGAAGCCCTACGGATGTGCCATTCCGGACTGCAGATTTGAGAGTTCGTCTCCATCACTCTTGTTCTACCATCTCAAGGCCTCGCACGCTGGAACAACGGTCCCCAAGCCGTTTCGGTGCGCCATGCCTGGATGCGAAGGGCGTAAGCGGTACAAGAACATCAACGGGCTCCAGTACCATGTCACCCACGCCAAAAACTCGCCTGGACACACCGGACATGGATCACTTACTGGACACGGATCCTCTTCAAAGAGCATCTTCTCAGAGCTCACAGAGGATACCACAGAACATCAAAAGTCGTCCTCCCGCCATACCCAAAGCTCATCTTCTTCCAAGGCGAAAGTAACTCCGTACAGCTCTCCCAAGACCAACAGCACCTTGTCATCTCGCACTCAGCTCCATATACCAATCCCCGCCACCACCATGACGACCGTGGGCTCCCTTTCTAACCCACCTACGCCCGCAGAGATCCAGTTGCAGCTCCACCAACCACGGGACCTCCACCAGCCTCTTTCTCAGCCCCTACCGACCCTGAACTCTCATCTGACCCCCCCATCGAACCAACCTCTCAACCAGCCTCTGAACCAACCTCTCAACCAATCGTTGTCTGCTCTTTCGCACAGTACCTTTAATATCCCTCCTTCTGTGGCCATGGAAATCTCTGGTACTTCCCAGTCTTCTTCCGGTTCTTCTTCACCTCACATCCAGCGTTCACCCTTCCCTTGCCCCGAATTTGGTTGTGAGCGCCAATTTCACACCCTCGGCAGCCTGAATGCTCATATGGCCAACAACCACGGGCACCGCGCCATGAACATGCGATCAAACGATCCACCACCACCGTTCGACTCGGGAGCCATGGTCATTCCAAGCAACGATTTTAGCGACATTGACATGAATATGGCATCAGGGAGCTCATCGCCCATGGATAGCGCCATGTTGGCCTTTGACGAGGCTATGCTCCATACACCGTTTGACGGCCTTGGTGACCATAACCAGATGGGACTGGATACTTCATCGACCTCACGGGGACTCACCTTCAACGAGCTGGCGTTTGCCACCCATATTGCCAACTCTCTGAACAACCGAATCCACTTTGGCACTCATATCAACGTCAGCGCCAACGACTCTCCTACACTGCCTCCTACTCCTACAACCTCGGCGAACGTCAGCCCCCGGCTGGCCGCTGCCACTGTCAACGTGACCCCTCTTCCCCCAAAGACCAAGGCGCCAAAGGCTACCAAAAAAATTTCTTGCACTGTTACAGGATGCCAAAAGTCTTATGCTAGTGCGACTACCCTCAACAACCACATGCGCCACGATCACAAGGATATCCATAACGCCAACTTGGCGTCGCCTGGGCCCAAGATTCTCCCTCAGCCAACTTCTCGAGCCACGGGAGGTTCCTCTCAAGGCACCAGCATGGAGGTGGAAGAGACGTCAGCCAAGGAAAAGGCGTTCAGGTGCAAGGTGGACGGGTGTGGCAAGGGCTACGTCAACATCAACGGACTCATGAACCACCTCTTGCAGGCCCATGGATCCACCCCAACGTCTGCCTCTTCCTCGTGAGAGGAACTTTAAATAGAGGTGATACCAAAGGTACTTTGAAAGTAGAAGGATCAACAAAACACAATCTCCAATACAATGAGGGGACAATCCTATGTTCACGTGACGGATCAACTATGCGATCTTTGAAAGTGTTCGGACTAAATTATTGCGATGAGTTGGATTGCCATGGCTCTGGATAAAAGACCACCACCAGTCTTTTAACGAGCTTATAAACTTATGAGCCCCATCAAAGATCGTGTGCACACATGGCGGCACCCTCAGATGTCCTTAACTGGTATTTAATTAATTGACGAGGACAAGGTCCGGCATACCATCGCCAAAAGGTATGTGGCATCAAAGGAATAAGTGTGTGGGTCATCATCCTAGCCATACCCCCTGCCTTTGCCTTTGCCTTTCCTTATGTTGTTATTCCTGATTCTCGTCCCATTTCTTTTTTTACTCTCGCTACCATCGTCACCTCCCTCGCCTTTTCTGTAGCACGATCTGCCAGAGTGCTATGCATTGGAGCCGTTGTGTCCTTATCCCTCAACGTATATATGGTCGCCATTTTTCCCTGTTCCCTCGGCTTTGTTTTTTTTCCGTTCTTCCTCGTCCACCAACTCCACTCATCTTGCTCACCCACTTTCCTGTTCCACAGCAGAAACTTGTCACTTCCTAAAGAACATACCCAGCTCCTTCCTTCGGTACTTCTTTAGTTAGCCTGCCCTGACATAATGGGCCCTTATTGTCGAAACAAGCCGCGTTCCAGGTATCCGTTCGCGCGTATCTTTTACGGCAATGCCGTCAAGGACAATGGTAAGCGAGGCAATTGAGCAAAGCAGCAAATTCTTTTCCTTTCCAAGACCAACCGTCAACACATAAAGCCAAAATCACGCACACAAACACCGCACTGACACTGAATTCATCCGCCCACTTTTTTTTAACTGGCCTTCCAGCTCAATTTGCTCCACCAGTTGCAAGTGTGGCAGCAAGCAACGGCATGACCACAACCCTTGTCCCAGACTCAGTCCCCACTCCTGGGAGCCCTCTCAACGTCTCCAAGGACCATCTTATCCTACCGTCTTCCCTCCGGATCGCCTGTGGCCTTCGCTGCCGCAAATGGTGCCACCACGTTGGCCGAGTCGATCCTCTTCGCCGCCGTGCCATTCCCTGTTCTGCCATGCAAAAACCTGCTCCTCGCTCGCTTATTCCTCGGTCCTGGTTGTTGTCCCGCTCGCACCAACGCACCCTCCACTCGAGTATGTCATACTTTTTGGCCAATGTTCACTTGACCTTCCCAGGCAACTTGCGCCCGCTGAGCTCGATTTCTACAGTGCACCTCGATCCCGTGGATCATGTCGAAAGCGACAACGCCTTGCTATCGTTTGAACCCAATTGCTGCCCCTGTGGCAACTCAATGCACGTCCACGACTCTGTGGATGAGGAGAGTGAGTTTGGCGACGATGAAAGCGTCAGTACTCTTGGATCCGTCGACACCAACATTGCCAAGACCCAAACGGCCCAAGCCAAGGTCGCCAAGTGCAAGAGTGACGCTGTCAACACTGCTCAAGAAGTCAAAGCCGAGCTCGTTCAGTGCGACAAGATGTGGCATGTCGATGCCTATCTCGAAGCCGTCGTCGGTGTGGCTGCCAAAGTCGACGTGGCCAAATGCAAGAGAGTATGGGTCGATGCCTACCTTAAGGCGATCGGTGATGCAGCAACAGCAGCGACCGAAGTGATTCATGTCTACTACAGTCCAACACCCCCGGGGCTTCCTCCACGGGTCGACGACCACCCAGGCTTTCCTTCGCTAATGAGCTACCCAAGCGCTCCTTTGCTACTGACGCAGCCAGTCAACGTTGCATTGCGCCCTCCGAACAGCTTTGTCGATTATCCAAGCCCTTCTGCCCCCCATCATTTCCACCAGCAAGCGAGTCATTCAAGCACCTCCGTCGATTTTCCAGGCCCTTTTGTGCAAACCCCTCAATTGCAGCCGCAAGCAAGCCATCCAAGCGTCTTTGTCGGTCTTGCAGGCTCCACTGTGCAAGCCTTTCAATACCAGTCACAAGCTGACCTCTCTTTCTCGTCACTGAGCCCAGAGAACGGCCCTAATCGCTACAGCATTTTGGGCATCGCGTACGACTCGAACTATAGTCGTGACAGCATTTTGGGCATCCCGTACGGCTCGGACTCTAGTCGCCACAGCATTCACAGCTACACCTCCGGGTTCACTGCTGGCTACGTTGCTGATGCAGACATACAATCTGAGATTGCTTCGTCTTCCTTGTCTCTATTCCCCTCCTCAGGCTCGATCGCCCCACCCGATGTCACATCACAACCTGTCTTGGATCGTACCCCAAATCCAAGAGAGAGCAAGAAAAAGGAGCCCTGGTTCAACGTCAAAAGACCAACTTTTCGTTCACACGTTCTGTCCTCGCTCCCACCGACCAGGGAACCTTCCCCTGTACGTGTCTCTCCTGTCTATATCGACACGTTCCCGTCCTCCCGTGGCCTGAAAGTCATGTCCAGGCAACCTTCCAATGCACACCCGAGCCTTAAGCCCGATCTCACTACTGTGTATGAGCTCCGCAACGGTTTGGCTGACAAGCGCAAATGGAAGAGAACCAAGTCGAGGGGCTTGTGGAGACGACGCTTCATCAACATGATAGTTTCCTGGTTCGGCGGATACCAGAACGCCGATCCCATCGATGAGAAGCCGAATCGTGACAAGAGTAAAAGCTGGCTGGGTGCACTAAGGAATCCTCCCAAACGTGCCAACACGCCCATGCCGTCGGTCGTCGGTGCTGAGCTCAACCAAGGTGATTCGAGCTCGAGCAAGGAAACCACCACGGCGTCGTTGTCTACCAAGAAAGGCTCCAAATCGGGTTTCTCGTTCTGGGGTCTCTTCAAGAAGAAAAATAAGGACATGGGCAAAGGAATGAGCACCAACTCTTCATCTCCCCAATTCCCTTCCAGTGGTCTTTCGGCGGCCTCTTCCCTCCGTGTACCAGTGGCCGCCCGTTCGTTCCAGGGTCCCACAACAAGCCTCCATCGCTCCATGCCCACCACGGCGGCGAAGGAGGAGGACATACCCTTGTCGGCCATGGAGCTGTCCGCGCGTTTGTCTGCCTTGATGCCCGACAAGTCCTGCCCTCCCGTCCAACAAGTGCAGCGCCAGGTCAACATTGTGTTCCAGTACTACGACGCCGGCACTGGCATCACTTCTGCGTCTGCCACTCCGCAGCAGGTGCCCTCTCTCCTGGCCAACATGCCTGCTACTCCACAGCGGATCTTCAACACTCTCCCGAACGCCATGGCTGCTCCGCCTCCTGCTGTGAATGAGACCGCGGGAAGATCATCCATGGAGAGCTTCTATGCGGATTTGGACGAGTTGATCGCTCAATCTGAGGCTACCACAGGCATTGTTGCTACCAACACAGAGACAGCGCTGACGACCCCGGTCCTGCAGCCTGTCGCTCCACCCGTGCCTGACGTGCCTGCCTTGCTCTTGGAGCCTTCCCCTGCCCCATCGTCGACCGAGCCCCTGGACCTGAACCCTGCTTGCAAGCCCAAACACGACGACAGCAACATTAACAACAACGACGACGAGGACGACGCACCCAAAGGAGCCGCCCAAGCTGACAAGGCCGAGGGCAAGAAAAGGCTCGACTACTGGGACTCGGACTCGGACGAGCACACCGCCGAGTACTGGCTCAATGCCTACACCTCCTACCCGACTCTGATCCACAAGGGCAGGAGCCTCGTGCGGTCCCTGAAGACTTACCACCCGCGCAACCGCAACTCGCGTCTCGAGGTACCGACTCTGCCGGCGTCGCTGCTGGTCAGTGACGACGAGGATGAGGACCAAAACAAGAATAATAACAAGAGCAACGATGGTATCGACGACGAGCTGTACGACGGTGGCAGCGTCTTTGACGCCAGCAGCACCGTCTGTGCCACCAACATGTCGTACGCCAAGAAGGCGCCTAGGGACGAGACCTGGCGGTCGTTCGCCCCAGGCATGCGGCCCCTGATCACCATCCACGAGGAACCCGAAGACGAGAAAAACGAGGGGGATGATGAGCACTCGCTCTTGGCCTCATCTTCTGACGGCACCGACTCGTTCTACCGCGACCAACCCCAGGAGGAAGAGGGGAAGGAGGAGGAGGAGGAGGAGGAGGGGGAGGAGGGGGAGGAGGGGGAGGAGAGGGGCCTTACCGATGCCGAGGAGGCCATGCTCGATGAACTTTACCGGTACTACGGGTCTGAAATTGTCTCTGGGGCGCTGTGGACGGCCTATGAGGCCGGGCACGCGCCGACGCTGCAGGAGCTGGTGGATGAGCTCGGCAAGATGGACCTGGACATGTTCTGGAAGGGGCAAGCGCTGCCCGAGCCCAACCATGCGCCTGGGCCCAGACGTGGGTTTGGGAAAGAGGAGGAGGAGGACGATGGCGCAGGCGTCGGTGTGGGAGGGTGCATGAGCCAGCCGCCCGAGACACGCAACTGCCGCGACCGGGAGTATCACGCGAGGAAGGGGTCATTCGGGATGTGGGGGGATGAAGGGCTAGAGAAGCATTGGACTGTCTAGGGTTGGTCGTTAGGTTTTGTGTCTTCCTTTTTTTTTTGGGCGATGAGAAAAGATGGTTCTTTGTATATACTTTTTTTTTTGAACTGGCCAGCTTAAGAACTTCCTCACGAAAATAAAACAACAATAAAACAAACATTTATTTTGGAGAAGTATCTTCTAATGTTGCAGTCAAACTATGGTTAAATAACAAAAACACTTTTGGTATCCATCACACACCCCTTGAACGCACTACTACAAGATAACTACGAACTAGTGCTCCGCGTGTCATGCGATTCCTCGTCCACTTCCCCTTGCCGACTCGGGGTGGGTGTCGGGCTCTGTGATCCGTGGTGGTCCCCGCCCAGCATGTTGAGCTGCCCCGCCGTCGAGATCCGCTTGGCCTGCTGCGGGTTGTGTGTGACCCAGATGCAGTTGGCCTGGCCTAAAGTTTTTTCCACTTGGGCACAACTCGCTTCGTCCAAGGCTGATGTTGGCTCTATTTCGAACAAAGAGCAAAGGGAAAAGAGAAAAGCAGCAGGGAGGGGGGGGGGATTAGATCGATGAAAAGAGCGGGATCGGCCTTTGCCTCGAAAAATAAAAAAAGAGTGGAGCTTTGGCTTTGTTTACCATCCAGAAGCAAGATATCTGGTCGCATCGAGCATCCGATCGCCAAGGAGATACGCTGCATCTCGCCTCCTGACAGCGTGTTCCATCGACTGTGCCACAACTCTGGACGGACGCCCCAACTAAACAAACAAAAAAAAAAAAAAAAAAAAAGGACAAAGTACCTTCGTGGTCAGTCACGATCTTGCGTCTCAGCCTACGGAAATCTGAGTATCTTTTCTCTTACTCGAGCGCAATCTCGACCGGGTCTGCATGGATGGTCTTGGCACGCCGGTGGACAGCGAATGAGCGCACCTGCTCCACAAAGTCGAGGGGGGTGCCCTCCATGACTGCGGTACGTTGAGGGACATACATGATGCGGCTTCTCCATGTCGGGATGCCCCACTGCTCAGGCGTTCTAATTGGCACCAAGAGATGCAAAAAAAGGGTCAGTGAGTGTGTCCCGCGGACTCGAATGACCAAATATGGACTGGCTCAACATGACGACATGGATTTCGAAATAGGCTATTTCATGCAAAGAGCAAAAAGGGTGGCTTACTTGTCGTCCAGCCACAGCTGCCCTTCGTCCATGACTATGGTCTGGTTGATACACTTGAGGAGCGTCGACTTGCTGTGCTTGTGGTGATGCCATGTTTCGGAGAGGAGAGGAGAGGAATGGAGAATGCACTAGAGTCAGCCCAACAGATTCATTTCATGTCCATCCATGTTCAGGTCCCACTTTGAAAAAAGAAACGGGTGAATGTACCCAACGCCACTGGGTCCTGCGATGGTGAGCACGCCTTGGGACATCTCAATGTCGATATTTCTAAAGAGCCATGACCCGTCCGTGTTCTTTTTGCCAATGCCCTTTGCGCGGAGGGTTGGATGAGAGGAGGGCATTAAGTTAATGGATGGATGAGTAGGAAAGAGGGTGAAGAGAGTTCGTGATGATGAGAAATGCAGAACGTTCAAAATATATTTGCGGCTGGGAAGGAGGGAAAAGAGCCATCCGCCATTCTTGCACAGGATTAGTGCGCGGTCTGTGGCCTCGATCTCCTCTCGAGGCCATTCCGTCCATAATTTCTTGGGCTTCTGAACGGCGTGGATGCCTCTCTCCATGTCTATACTTACCTAAGGTCTTTCATCGTCATGGCGTCACTGGACTAACAAAGGTATATAAAATGTCCTGTGTCCATCCAACTTGCCATCAACCCAAAAAAAAAAAGGAAACAAAAGAAGCGATCGCGTCTTACCAACACATACCCTCATCTTCAAGTAACAAAGACCCACCCCCATCCCATTCCCCCACTTCTGGTGGGCGGAGACACATTCGAGGGATCAATAGCAAAAGTGTCGCATATCGTCTGTGGTCCCTACTACCAACTCCAGTATCGCTGTTGTCACATACAGTAGTCTATAATTCTGGGTTGCATCAACCCCAGACGAAATCCCCATCGGGGCTGCTGACAAATCCACAAATGTGGAGATGAATCTCAGCGTCTCGGAGCATCTGCAGGTCGCCTCCCGGGTGATCACAATCGTCTTGAACTGAAGCCAACAAAAACGTCTTCCAAAAGAAAGGCAGAGGGGTCCCAGCTGTGGCGAAATGCGTCACCTTGATGTATTCGCATTGTATTTCATCATTCCCAGTCAGTGTTGAATCCATGAACACGAATCGCTTTAAAGAAACGTAGAAAAAGATACACTGAGGCTCATTAAGTGTCGAAGTATCTACGAAGGTGAGTATAGGAGATGGGCGACAACAAGCGCCAGTCCTTGAGTGGCGTTATCAGCAGCCCAGTCGCCTATCCTTCTGAAATACAAAAGTGAAATTCATCCCAACAGGGGGAGGACGAGAGTCAGTACAAGCCCATTTCTTGTTGTAAAGGTAGACCCTGAGTGGACTGAATGCCGCAAAAAATGATACTAGATTCAAGAAAGTTGGACGTCAGACACACTCAGACATCGTCGAGTTGTCCGAGAGTTCCAAGATTCGTGCTCAGCAATCGAAAACAAAAACACTCCATGAAAAGCACGAGGTCTCACTTGGAGCAAATACATCCTTCATAGTCACCCAGCATCCTCGAAGTTTGTACAGATTGAAGTGGGTAAAAACGCAAAGGATGCCCCTCGAGTGTGAACCCACAGGTGTATCCTAACAAGGGCTTTCAAAAGTAAAATCCAGCCGAGCTAAAGAACCAGAGCTGCTGATATGACGCTTTTGAAGCAATTGTAACCCAAGGATGAGCATCTCCCACCAGCTTCTATATCCGCTTGTTAGTACTTAATGGCCCAGGCCAGGGTGCCAGCATTTTGAGCAAGCATGTCCTCAAACACAGTGCACAGGTACCAGCCTCTCCATGAGGCGAGGTGAGGTGAATAGATAACCATGGCAAACATGGAACTGTGTCCATGAAACAAAGCCCGTGTACATCCACCTTGATGTGGCTGTTAAAAACCGTCATATTAGACCAACTGTCAATGGAGTCTTCCTTCGCAACCTCCCGCTCGGCACTGAACTCCTCCCCCTTCACTCTTTAAGTTGTTATTTCTTTTATTGTTTATTTTGACTACTTTGGCATCCTACCATTCTCACTTATCGCCTCTCACTCTCTCCCTGTCTTTTGTCACTCACTCTCTTTCTCCCTGTTGGAATGATATGCACAATTGCAAGTATAGTGCCTAATGCTGCCCATCAAATCTGGGCCCTAAGGTTATAAAACAGGGCCATGTCTGTCCGAGTGAACTTTTAGAGCTACAACCTCAACTATCGGTGCCATAAGATAACATGCATGTCAATAATCTCTTGATCAGCAAGAAACAAAAGAAGGTAAGCACAAGCAATCAGCACATGCTTCTATTGTTTCCTCCATTGCAGCGATTTGCAAACAGGATACTCTCTAAAAGTAACAACAGAGATGCCCCACACCGTTTATGCTGGACCCGTTGCACGCGAAGAATGCTTGAGGAATCCAAATTCTAGGCCTTATATCGTTTGTCTAGCATACGATCGCCTGTGCAGCGGCAATTCCGTGCAGCAACTAAATTGCTGATATACGAAAGCCTGGCATCAGACGATTCCCAAACGACCCTATGTAAAAAATACTCTCCAGGCCTATTCATTCGGGCCTTGACACCCAGAGCCACAACAGAGAAGGGATGGTCACCAAGACAGGACCATAGAAATCTCGCAGGTGACGTTTCCAGTAATCACATTGTCTCAACCAGCAAACGAACATGATCCCAACAAAAAGCAGGGCCCTTGTTATGCCTACAGACTTGGCCTGTGAATATTCACTTGAATCTGACACTTTCTATCAAAGGGTCTCTCATCCATCAAGTAGCCACAATCAGTGTTAACCAAGGCTGACTAGAGAAAAAATCGATCCAGGTGCTAGTTATAGTGCCTAAAAAACCCTAAAAAAAGCCCCACACAGGACATCCTTTCTCGGTCACGTTTAATCGCTTCCTTGTCAGTAGTATAAGTCGATTCGCTATCATGGCTACCTTCACCGCTCGAGACCTCCTCACCCGTGACACACTCTCTCTCGCACTACTCAGAAGTCTCGATCGCCCACTCCCTAAATTCACCCTGACTAAAGCCAACTTCCTGGAGCTCCCCATCTGGGTTCAGGATTCTTTACGCTCGATTATCAGCAACTGGTTGACCAACGCGTTAAACAATTGCTTAAGTCCAAAACCATCGCTTTGCCAAAAAAAAAAAAGAGCAGCGGACCGCTCCCAAAAAGAGAAGGTCCGCCTCGACACCTCCCACGACGCACAAAGGCATTCCCGCCAATGCTCATCCTCGAGGTCGCTCTGTTATAACTTCTCACAAACCCAACGGCAAGCCGAAGCATTGCGGTTTAAGAAAGCCCGATGGGTTGAAAATCAGGCTCACAGATGTATCCAGTACACCAAGGTTGAGTACAAAGAGAGAGCTTCTTATCCTGATCAGAGCTTTTACGAAGTACGGTTCTGGTCAGCTGAAGCAAAAAAAGACCATATGCTAGAGAGGAGGTTCCATCTAAACGCAAGTGTCACCATGGTAATTGGGTCCATCCGGCAGACATTTTGCATATGGCATTTCTATCCTTCTTGACTTGTAATTGCTGCGTGTTTTTAATGTGATGGAATAGTAAAAAGTGAAAATTCAAAAACCCCTAGTTCGCTACAGCACTCATCACTCAGTGCCACCTAAAAACAAAGAGAAATGCAATATGAATCTGGGGCGTCAGTGCATTCAACGAAAGGAGAAATCGCTAGTATAAACACCTGTCCTTCGTTTACCACAACTCTCGTCGCACAAACAGATTAGACACTGCCTATCCTTGAACATATTTTGCACCCGTCGCAGCCACCACCTACTCCTATTGTTCTTCTTGGCATTGCTCGATCGATCGTTTGACTGTCAATGGCTTGAGTTTATAACAAAGAAAGATTGAGAATTGCCCATTGGTATGGGCGTTTCATATGGCAAAATGCTACTTTTTTTTATTTTTTAAAAAAAAAGGTCATACAGAAAGCCACGCCATATCCCTGACGTTTATCCCAATGACGGGTAAACAAGACGCGTGTTTACGATTTCCACCTTTCAACCCCGGAAAATGAAAAGATGAGGTACTAGGTCTCATAGGACCAGATCTTCTATCGCTGATATACTTTCACCTATCCCCGAACAAGTTGCGAGCATATTTTGCACCCATTGCCAGCCGCCATGATGAGGTGAATGAGAAATCGCTAGGGGGACAGGCGCTCATTACCAGTGCGATATCGTTCTAATTTGTATAGTATACGATTGTTTTGATCGTCGACGTATTAAGAAGAAACAGGCACAAAGCACAAAACACAAAACGAGAATAATAACCCACCGGGACGCATGGTTGAACACCGTCTATCCTTGACCATGACGGAGTACTTTCTTCTCTTTGAGAAGAACGAAATACAATATCCGATGCGTCGCGATTTGTTATCGTTTATGTTCAACATCATCATCATCGCAAGTAGATATGGCGTATCACTACCAAAAACATCGCTAACATGAAAGAAAAATACTAAAAAATACAAAATATGATAGCTCTGGTGACGAACTGTGGGTTTGAAACTTGTTGACCTTGTATCGCCGCTTAGATAATTTTCGACACGGTTGCATTCTCCAAAAAATTTTGAGGGCTCCAAGAACTCGGGACAGCCAGTATCCCTCACTCCAACATTCCCTTTCTGGACTCATTCATTTTCTGTGAATTTTATTTTATTTTATTGTCAGTGTAGGACGTTTAGATTACAAAAACAAAAAAAATGGTCTATTAAAAAATATTGTGTTTGTATATGGTGGGAAATGCTTTTTTTTTGGAGAGGGGATGAAGAACAAGAAAGAGAAACGGAAACGGACACCTCAAGTCTCTCTACTTCTGGCAGACAGCAGGGGTGGTCGCGGCAGCGGGTCCGATCTTCTTGTACCAGGTACGAGGGTCCACATCACCCAAGCACTCCGCCACGGGCACAATCTTGTAGCCCAAGCTCTTGACATAGTTGATAGACCAAGGAGCCATCAACTTGACAGTGCGCTCATAGGTATCGTGGTGGAGAGCCATGTGAGTAGCGCCCTTGGCAGCGGCGTTGACAACGGAAGTGTACTGGAACTCCTCAGCCTTCATCAGGGCATCATCAGTCAACTTATGGGGGTTGGTGTTGTCATCGATATCAGCATCGGTGGTGGCAATGTCCCAGGTGGTGATGACGTAGCCGAGGCCCTTGAGGGTATTCTGGACCTTCAGGTCGTTAGCGTTACCGTTACCGAAAGTACCGTCACCATAAGGAGGGCGCATGTAGCGGGGGACGACGCCGAGGACGTCCTGGAAGGCCTGCTCAAGCCTGGTCATCTCGAGGGTGATGCCGTCGACGGTCAACTTGGTGAGCTGAGGGTGGGACCAGGTGTGGGAAGCGATCTGGTGGCCTTCGTTGAAGGCGCGTTTGAGGACGGTCTGGACCTTGGGGTCGTAAATGCACTGCTGGTTGTTTCCATTGACGAAGAATGTGACCTTGATGTTCTCCTTTGCGAGGAGGTCCAAGAGGTCGTTGGTGTACTGTATATCATGGGGTGCGGATGGAAATAAAGAAGCGCGCGTTAGACATTTTCACGGGTGAGTTTGGTGGAGGGCATACCGTGTTTGTTTGTGCAGTACACAGTGGCCGTGTTTAATTGGGTGAGAGAGAGACAAGAGAGAGAGAAAAATAGAAAAAGGCCGAAAATGGTCGTTCGCCCAAGAATGAGAGCACTAAATTGAAGAAAAGTGTCCAGCCACCCCTGTCTGGTGGGACCATTTCCACTTTTCCAGGGTTACTTTCGATTCCAATATTAATCAATTTGAGCCGAGAGCGGAAAGAGAGACACAGAGACCTGCAGAATATAGAGCTGAAGGAGATATGCAGAAGAGAGACAACAAACAAAGAGGAGAGATGGGACGGATGCATGTGGATGTTACGTTGCCCTTTAGGCTAGGAGAGATGGGATGGGATGAGTGGCATCCTGCTCAAAAGCAATACGCTGAGCTGAACTCTGTTGCTGGATTAGGCTGTCCAAACCATGTCGGAATGTAAATGGTTCGGCCCAGAAAGGCATAAGAAAAATAAAGGCAGCATCAAGACACCATTGCTCTCTAGGGGCAATTCATCATCCCGGGTAAAAAATCAAGCCTCCATCCATTGTACATAGTGTACCGGGTATCCATTGGGATGTTGAGAAAAGGGGCTGGCCAAACCATCATTAAAAAGGCAAAGGGCATAGACAGGGAGGTGTTATGGATGCAATGGACTGAAAAAGGGACCATGGCACACAGGAGGCAGACGAGGGGTGCAGCTTCATGAGCAACTGCCTCAGGCATGGTTTGGTGTGGTGTGTGGTGTTGATGTCGCTGTGTTGTTGAGCATGTGTGGGAGGACAAGACAGTGTTTCCTGGGAGCCATTTCAACTTGAGCAAAAGAAACACTTACGATAGAAGGACCATCGTCGAACGAGATGGAGAAGGTGTTAGGGGTCTTGCAGGTAGTGTAGACCATGCCGGGGACACCGACGGGGGCGGGGGCCTCACCAGTCAAGGTGTAGTAGGGGAACAAAGTTCCGTTGATCATGGTGCCATTGCCGTGGGCGGGGACGACACCAGTTGGGGTGGGCGAAGGGCTTGCTACTGAGGAGGAGGTGGTGGGGGTAGGCAGGCCACCGAGGGATTTGTCGTTGGTAGCATTACCGGATTTGTTGTCACTGTTGCTCTTGGTGCCAAAGTAGATGCCGAGGGCAACACCAACAACGACCAGGGCGGAGACGACTCCGATCAAGACCTTGTTCTTGGTCTGCATGGGCTTCTTTTCAGTGATCTCGACAGTCATTTTTGATTATAGGCGGTGTGTTTTTGGGGTGAAGTGAGGGTGAAGAAGTTCGTGTGTGAGGAAAAAGAGAGAGGTTTGTTTTGCTGGGATGTATTTATGCGGAGGTGTCTACGCTGCTGAGTTGTTTGGTAGAGTGGGCTTGGTGGGTTAAAGATGGGCAGTAAACAAATCAGTACGGGAAGAGAGTCGTTGCAGTTGGGTGATGGTCGTCAAAGGGGAAGGGGGAAGGGGTGGATTTAAATATAAAAAAACTGTGGGATTGGGACAGGATATGTCAGGTAATGGGGCAATGCAGTCAAAGACGCAAGGACAAGAGGGGAAGGAAGGCAGGGGTGGAGGAAGAAGAGAAGAAAGAAAAGAAAGAGAAAGGCGGTGCAGTGCGACTTTATCTGCGCACTAAAAACAGCGACAGTAGCGAACGCCCTGTCTCTCTGTCTCTCTGTCTCTCTTTCTGCTCGCTGTCATCCCCTGGATGGAGTGTGAAATGCATGCGAGGGACGAGGGTGTTTGTGGTTGTCTGTCTCTGTGTCACCCCGCACTCGCCTCTTTTGTGCTCACTCGCTCGCTTACTCACTCACCGGGATAAACAAAAGACAAAATAAGACACGTTTGCTCTCTCCCGGTATTCGCAGGTTCGCACTAGTTCACTGTATCTGAACTGGACTACCTGTGAGCATTGACTGATGTCCACACATGTCGAATACCTACTACTCCCATCCTCATCTTCCTTTCCTCCATCTAGTCCAGATTGATTGATTGATTGATTGATTGATTGATTTGGTTAATTGATTAGAAGGATGAATGAAGCACTTTCATCCCTCCCCTCCTCTTCCTCTTTTCCTCTCCCCGTTCCATCTCAGCCCGAAACCATATTAATTATGATAATTAAGGTTGGGGTATATGTAATGGTGCCTGAAAAAGTGTAATAAACTTTTTGGTCTTCTTTCTGCTTCCTCTCACTCACTTTTCCTCTCCGCAATCAGATGTTGAAACAAGGGCCACCATGGCTGTTTGATACATTGGCCATGGAGATAGCAATTATCACAGAAGAAGATACACGTCAATTGCTGGGTACTCGTAGATGACAGTATTTACTCCAAGTGCGTTGTTTTGCGAACTAATAGTAGTATGCTATAGCACCTATCGCATGCAATAAACAAAACAGCAAACATGGGCACAGGATCGCAGATCGTTGTTTTGTTTTGAGCGAGTGAGCAACCCCCTCCCTTCCCCCCCAATGCATGACCGAGATACCCGGGCTAAGGCATTGTGTGTGCCATAGTTTTGTTGTTTGTGAGCTAAAAATAAAATTATGTCCATCCGCCTGCCTCTCGTGTTTGTAGCGCATCTGTGCCCAAATTGGCGCCAATGCTCTTTCGCCCAATTCTCACCGCGATCATAAGCTCATCGCGCGGAATAGAGGGTTTTGAAGGTCCTGTTTATCCGTACAAGGTCAATTGGCTAGACACGTAGATGTGCGTACGGGATAAATGTTCACACGAAGCAAAGGGTGCCGCGAATCTGGTGGCAAATATTGCCCATCCTTCGCTTCCTTCGACGCCAACCTTAAAACAAATGGAGACCCAGTACCTCGACACTGACGCACGAGACCTTGAACTGAGATTCGCTCATATGCGTGCGGGATGAACGTGAAGGCGCCATCTGGTGTCAAATGAAAACACTTCATATTCCTATTTTTGTGCATGTCTAGTTCTCGGACAAGAATGGGGGTAGCCGACCGTCAGATCTGGACGTCCCCCGCTTCGAAATACCACCTTGCCCGCACCCGTTGACTGTTTCTCCCTTTTATCTACCTCGACAAGTAGAACAGCGCGGGATGAAAGGTGGTAGAGTATGGAGGCGTACCTGAAGTTTAAAAAACGTATGTGTCCATGCCTCTAGACATGACATGGTACTTGCTATCTATGATTTAAGGCTCGATTTGGGTGCCTTATCAAACATAATTCATCCCACGCCCTATCATTTCATGAGTCTCCCTTTTAGATGTTACGGTCTGCAACATGCCAGAAATCGATTTTTTTTGGTGCCCGTCATGCTGACAAGTTTGCCCTCAAACAATATAGAGAGCTGATACTTGAGAAGAAGGTGTCGTAAGAGTGTTGGCTATGATTTTTAAACAGAGCGCAGTTGGGTCCTTGTTCTGGGACTCTAGGCTTTTTTTTACTATGATTTCACACGTGGTATTCGTCACTCTTGTTTACGCGACAGGGATCCTGATTAATCCATAGTGAGCTATTGTGTTTGGTTAACGAAAAATTGTGCAAAGTGTCAATAGTCATGGTGTGGATCAACCCTGCTCAGTTGGTATTTGGGGCGCAGCCACGTCTGATTACCACAACTAAACACGGATTGTTGCCCCACCAACTGTAACCGCTGACAAGTGGAAGAGATGATGGCTGACAATGAAGAAGACCTCCCAGTTTCTATTTGTTTTTGTATCGTTCAAGGTGTAAAATGTGGAGGATATGAGTTTCGGGGGTGAAGGAAGGCCCAAAGTTCATGTCAAAAGTTGTTTTGTGCTCTTCCTGACGGCCGAAAAAGCAAGGCTCACTCTGGTTACTTCTACTCTGAACGCCTTTTCGAACTACGGCTCAGGTGGAAAGCTAGAAGAGGGGTCTCTCATCTTCATTTTCTGTTACGCTGGTATTTGTCAATCTTCATATAGATAGACATACCTGAACTTGGATGATTCTAGAGAATTGGGTGGACTCAATGGAGCAATGGAGGCGAAGCATATCCTTAAAAAGCGGCATTGGGGTTTTGTAGATGGTACATTACGTCCAACTTGGCCGTTCTGCTCATTCGCCGTAGCAACTCTCTCTTGTTCCTTCTAAGCATCGCTCCGTCGTTTGTGGCGTCCATCCATTTTTCTTATTTTCTCTACGTCCACTTGATCATATTTCTGTTTTACTTGCCCCTTCTGCGTATCCGTTGATTTTTCGATATAATCCTCGACTCTTCGTGTGTCCTAAATTGCCTTTGACGTTGTCCCTCTTTCAGTGATTTCGCCTTGGGGCGTCGTCTTCATTTTGCACACTCCTATTTTTTGCCTCGCCCTCTCCCAGCTTACCTGTGTTCCTGTTGCCACCATCATTTTCAATAAGCCCTTGATTTGCTTATTCGTGGCGCGAAGTGGAGTGGTGCGTGTGAGAGTGAGTGTATCGTAGTACGCAGTAAAAGATGAGAACAATAGTAACGAGTTTTCACGAGAAGGAGGAGACATGTATTTTTAGCTATTCTGCTGCGTGGACAGATAATATGGTCCACGCCCGGTATACTACTGTTTTGTTTACTTTGGTTACTAAAAAAAATAAGAGCACGCATATAAGAGGCCGTGCCTTACCCTGCGTTCCCTCATCAACACAGATATCCTACCTCAAGAACTCATCTCGCAACAACACCCAAGACACTCATGAAAATGAAGCTCTCTCTTCTCGGACCCATCGCTCTGATCGCCGCCCTTTGCCACGTCGGCTTGGCCACTCCCATAACCATCGACAAGCGCGCCGACGGCACAATCGAGTACTACCGAGGCGACAACGGTGCTCGTGAAGTCCTGACCAACCCTCCGAACGACGTGTGCAATCCTATCCCTGGTGGCGCCAAGGAGCTGTCGAACTACAGCGACGCCACCGCGTTCCTGTATGCCACACCCGACTGCCGCGGGGGTTATGACATTGTGGGTGTCGCCGGCACTTGGTTCCAATATGGCATTTATGCACAAGGATTTAGACTTGGCTCTGCACCTTAAAAAAAAGAAAAGTAGAACGCGTCTACTTTTGTTAGCTCAGTTTGCACACAGAAACAGGATAGTGATTCGAGGGGGAGGAGCCAAAAGTAAATAGTGTCAGACTATTGACTATATTGAGAAAAAAAAAAAAAAAAAAAAAAAACTACCTTTCTAGCGCGTTCGTAAATCATAAACAAGGCTACTCTCGTACTTTCCTAAACCTACTTCTCGACATGTGGTGGTGAACCTGTCATCTTGTCTTTTCGAATAAAAATAATAATAAAAAAATGGCGACCCAACGTTCAAGGACGGGAAATCTTGGCTATGGGCGACGTTTCCAGAAAAAGCTGGGTCTGAAGATGCGCACATATTCTGACCGACCACCGCCCTCGGGGCCCACAGAAGGGTATTGATCAACCCGACGACACCAATCTACTTCCAGGGGTGCCAGTGTGCGACTAAATGATGGAGAAATGATTGGTTCGCTTACACTTGCAGTGATTGGTAACTTTTGGGTACTCAAGTCCTTATTATGAATGTACCTCTTAGTTTTTTTTTATGCATGTCGCCTTTTTTTTTTTTGTCTCTGCATCCCTTTGATCTTTCGAAAGCATTTCTCTCTTTTCTTTTTTTATTCTCTGGTATTACCATTGATGCTGTCTAGTCCTCCCTCCTTTGGCATCCCTCATTCCGTCATTTTAACTAAGCCCTTGATCGTGGTCATCCGTGGCGTAAAGTGGAGTAGTGTACATGCTCCCAATTTTTTTATCTTTCTCTCTATGCTCAAAAGCCCAACGCCCAACTGACAAAAATTCGATTTGCTTCATCTCTTTCTTTCTTTCACCTTCCTCGCGTATATCGATAATCATATCGCACCCAACCCTCGTCTTGCGCCAATACACATATCCTCTCTCAAGACTAACTCTCAAAAAGACTCAAAACACTCACGCAAAAATGAGGCTTTTCGTTCATTTGATCCATCGCTTTGGTCTTGGCTGTCGGTTCCTACGTCAGCACCGCAGCTATCTCAGTCGACAAACGCGCCGACATCAGAACAGAGTACCTCCAAGCCGTCAACGGTATCTGAACATTTCTTGCCCACCCTACGACCGACACCTGCCATCCATTTTTTGGTGGCGCCAAGATAGTGTGGAACTCTAGCGGCGCGCCACTGCATTCGTTTACAGTAACAGTAAATTGCAACGGAGGCTATGATATGACCAAGGTTAGGCGACACCTGAGAGGCCATTCCTGGCGTGAAATGCAATCGGGTTCCGCCTTGGTTCACTTCAGGCGCAACACATTTCTGAATATAATCCTCCGTAAAACAAAATCCAACCCTTCAAGGTCGGTTAGGAGGTGAGTGAGCGGCAAGGGGAAGAAAACAGCATTACCAACTGTTACGCTGCAGCAATGTGATACTCTTCACGTTCACAGGCTTACAGAATTGTGCGCAAAAGACCTGGAGGTAAAGCCTATTGCACCTAGATGCGCACCGTCGAGGAGTACAATATTGCAAAAATAATAAAATAAAAAAAATAAGGCACCAGGCTGGTTATTGGCCGGGTAATAAAGGTCTGACTTGGTCGATCTGCTCCTCGCCTATGGAAAATCAAACAAGCTTTAGAGAACATGGAATGAATTAGGGAAAGGGCATTGATTTTATATTTTATATTATTATTATCTGAACTCATAAATATGCAATCATCAGTTTTGAATATGGTGAGGTATATGCCGGAAATGATGGTGGAGAAATGTGTGTCTGGCCATTTTTTTTCTTTTTACGGCTGGCAGGTGGAGTGCGGCAGCTGGTCCAATCTTCTTGGACCACGTACGCGGATCTGCATCACCAGGCACTCCGCGACGGGCATGATCTTGTAGCCTAGACTCTTGATGTGGCGGATCGCCCAGGGCGCCACCTCCTTGACCGTGCTCTCGTACGTGTCGTGGTGCAGCGCCATGTGGGTCGCGCCCTTGGGGGCCGCGTCCATGACCCTGGTGTACTCGGCTTTCTGCGCCTCCACCCGGGTGCGAGTCGATCGAGGCAACTTTCCAGTCGTGATGACATAGCCCAGACTCTTGAGCGTGCCTTGCACCTTCTGGTCGCCAACCAGATCGTGACCGAACGTGCCGTCGCCCTCGGGAGGGCGCATGTAGCAGGGGACGACGCCGAGGACGTCCTGGAAGGCCTGCTCGAGCTTGGTCATCTCGAGGGTTATGTCGTCGACGGTCAACTTGGTGAGCTGAGGGTGGGACCAGGTGTGGGAGGCGATCTGGTGGCCTTCGTTGAAGGCGCGTTTGAGGACGGTCTGGACCTTGGGGTTGTAGATACACATCGAGTTGGCGCCATTGACAGAATTGTGGTTTGCCACTTCATATTAATAAGTGATGATATCCAGGCCTAGAGCCACTCTCTTTTGATCATTTTTTCTTTTTCTTTTTTATCTTTTTGCATGTACCAGATGCAGCCAGGATGCTCGCCAAGTAAGTGACGACTCATGCCCTTCCCCTTCCCTCCCTGCCTTCATCAAGTCAAGTTTGAACAGTGCAAAGGGTTGACGAAATTGAAATCTAATGGCAGGCATTTTAAAACTCCGTACGAAATTTTCGAGCCGTACCATCGCGGTTTACTGCGCACCTGCGTATTTTGTTCTCACTGTACAGCAATTTGTATGTGCAAAAGGAATGTTTTTTCTTCTTCTGATAAGTGGCATAGTGCTGCAAAAAGTGCGTTGAGAAGCAATGTATGGTGGATGGAGGGGAAGAAAGACTGTGGAGGATAGCAGCATTCACAGAAGTCAATTGATTTTATGATACTGAACAGTGGCAAAAAAAATGTCAAAGTTGCTACAAAGGGCTGACGAAATTGAAATCTAGCGGCGCATTTTTCAAGCCGCACCATGATGATTTACTGCGCACATGCGCATTTGTTCTCGCTGTACAGCAGTTTCAATGTGCAAAAGGGATAATAAGGTCGAGACAGCCAAAAGGTAACTATGACTCTTCAAACAAACAACCTGGTCACATAGGCCTAGCCGTAGGCAAGTCTACACCCTTTCTTAGAAATCACTAGTAAAAAAAACAACATTTTGGGATGCTTATGTGCATACGCGTTCGTTTGGTTTTCAATTCAGCAAAGATTCGTCCGAGGGAAAACGAACTCCCATGTGTGCACTGTTTTGTCATGTCGTGCAGTGTTATGTGTAACCCAACCCGTGCACCACTATTTTATTCTTTGGCTCTACTTCCCAAGGATTGGATAAGAATGCGTAACGAGGGATGGAGCGACTTCACACTCTTTTTCTGAGCGCCATAGAGGGTTCAGCTCCTCGTGTTTCGCCGAGAATGGACTATATTGTATAAGAAGTCCAAAAGCAAAGAAGAAACAGGGTGCCGTCTGACTGGGATTGAAAAGACGAAAAATATAAGTATGTCCACTTTTTTTTTGCTTTTCTTTCCTTCATTCTTTCATTCCTTCTTTTCCTTCTTCACCTCTATCCGATCGTCACTTTGGCAGATCGTTCGCTTGCCATAACTCGAACGCATTTTGCTGCTCTCTCCCCCAGCTCCCTCTTTGATCCTTCTGTCGAACCACACAAACACTCCATTTCACACAGTGACAATACGCACACGATGGCTTGTGAAAACGAAAAAGACTCGATGCCAGTCATCAATCGCCAAGACTCAGAGACTACCGTTGCCAAGATCAAGAGGATTCCTACAGACACAGACATTGAGCTGGCACCTATTGAGGCAGAGGAACCCGTTTTCACGGGTGAATCTGTGCATGGATGGGTGATTGTCTTTGCTGCCTTCTTTACCCATATGATCTTCATGGGCTTTGCCAACGTCTATGGTGTTTACCAGGTAGGCATTTTTTTTCAGTTGGATAGTAGTTTGGTTGTTTTATCCTTGCATTGGGTCATTGCTCGATATGGCAGCGAATTACCTCGTGGGTGCAGTGCAGCACCAGAAGAGATGAGATAGATGGCAGCATGCGAATAGGGGACGCGCAATTGAAGGCGTTGATATCTTCGGTCAGTCGAAGTATGTGCGCGAGCAGTACCAACATGGAGAAAGGGCGATGGATGGATGAAAGACGGATAGAGGAAAAGAGAGACAGGCGGGGAGTGTGAGAGTAGGGTATGAAGTGACAGGTGACAGGGTTTGCAACAGATTGCTGCGGACCATCAGAAATGACAAGGTTGCTGGGGGGTGGGAGTGCTTAAGGTATTTGTGACAGAAGGGCGAAAGGAGTACCTTAAAGATCTGTCCTGTCGATCCTCATACCTGGCTCATCTCCAGATCGCGTGGGAAAGTTCAGGAGGGAAAAAAAAAGTGCTCCTATTGGTCCACCCTCCCGGTCATTTTATTTTTGTGTTGCTTTACGATCTCTTACAACACACCCTCACACTCAGATTCTACCAAGAGTCATGCATGCACATCTTACTTTACCCTTTTTTGTCCGTGGAAGAGAACACCGAAGTGTGCACATCTGGATTATCCACTAGCACACTTTTGGTACCTGCCATAAATATTGCACTTTCTGATCTGCAACACAGATAAGAGCCCCGACATTTCCACTACCAACCCGCATCCCACCCCATCCCTCTTGTTTTTATGTCTGAGAAACAAAAACGAGAAAACTTCATGTACGCCTAATTACCCACCCAACTATACATCTCGTGGACAAAGGCTAATCCTCCCAAAAACTTGGCCCTACATCTCATAGAATTACTATTTGAACAACACATTTCAAGGCAGGGCTACCAGTTTTCAGCTTGCATGGATCGGTTCCTTGACCATGTTGGCCCTTGATATCTTTGGCCCCATCACTGGTGCCATCTGTGTCTACTTTGGCTTTCGCAAGTCAGGATTCGCTGGGGTGGTCATCATGACCATTTCCCTTGTTGCCGCTGCTTACGCCACCGAAATCTGGCAGTTATACCTCACCCAGGGTATCCTCTATGGTTTCGGCGGCAGTTTGACCTATTTCTCCACGCTCTCACTACCCTCTCAGTGGTTCAGACGCAACCGTGGGCTGGCCACGGGTATTATCATCAGTGGTGGCGGTATTGGTGGTATTTGGCTTTCGCCCTTGATCAGCAAGTTACTCGAAAGCAAAGGCCTCCGGTGTACTATGATGTGCTGTGCGATTGCTCACTTTGTGATCTTGACCCCGCTCGTCATGCTCTTCAAAAGCCTTGTCGAGACTGGTCGCGAGCGCGCCAAACGCATTGCCCAGTTCGGCTACCGCAAGGGCGAGTCCAAGGATAGTGAGAAGAAGCACAAGTTTATTGACTTTACCGTCCTGAAGGAGGTGCGCTTCTGCCTCTTGTTTGTTGCGGGCATCTTTGTCATCAGTGGTTACTTTGTTCCATTCTTCTATATCAACTGTAAGCAAATGTTTCCTAATTTGCACTGCATCGTTTATTGACTTGCCTTTATTACTGACACTACCTCTTCATTTTCTCTTTTGTACAGCCTACGCTATCCAGCACGGTGTTGATGCATCATCTGCTGCATTGATGGTTGGTCTCATGAACGGTTCATCAGCCATCGGACGAGTTATCATGGGCATGGTCAGCGATATCATTGGTCCCATCAACGCTCTGTTCATCTCTACCCTTGCCGCCACTTTTTCATTGCTGCTGATCTGGACCTTTGCCAAGACAGCTGCCATGATGTTTGTCTTTTCGGTCGTCTACGGCTTTTGCTGTGGTACTTACCCCTCATCCACAGTCTCTGTCACTGGTGCTATTTGCGGTCCTGAGAAGTTGGCCGTAGTCACTGGAATTATCTTCGCCGGCATGGCCATTGGATCCGGGGTCGGTGCACCCATCGCAGGTGCCATTCTTGATACTGTTGGACACAAGACTGACTACATGGGTGTGATCATCTTTGCGGGAGCTGTTATGTCTCTCGGCACAGTCATTCTGTTTTTCCTCAAGTTCAAGACGAACAAGAACATGTTTTCCCGAGTTTAGAGGGGTCTTCCCCGTCACTTTGCTCCTGGTTATCTCATCTTTCAAGATACACTTGGTCAAGCAAAGAGGCATATATCTTGCTCTCTTTATTCTTCTGTTCTTACAATTTGGAGCAGCACCCGGTCCTAGGACGCAGAACCTCTTCAGAGAATCCCCATGTCATTCAGTTTTAGACATAGATCCACTGTAATATGCCTAATAAACACTTTCGGACCTTGACGTCTTCCTTATCCAGGAGATCCAACAGCTCGTTGGTGTACTAACAGTCCACCGTAGATAGAAAAAGGAAAGGCATGTATTCGTGGAGGTTAGAAAAAGTTGTGAAATAGAGTGGAAATGGTAGTTTGGGTACTATTTATGTCTAGGAGCAATATATTTTGGCATCCCCATTTAGGTCGTTATCCTAGGACCCATAGCGAAATAAGAGAAACATCTTTTTGCTGGCGTTCACGTAAAGTAAGTCGAGACGCAGAAGGCAAAGAATGGCGACCTCTTAAAAAATGCAGATGCCGCTGTCGATGATCCGGCAAACCTTCAAATCGTGATCTTTGAAATTAGACCGAGACTACTCTTATATGAGTGTCTTTCGAAAATGGCCATCAAATCGAAATGCAATAGCTTGACAACGTATGTCCTGTTTGTTGATGGTTTGGTCGCCTTGACCATGACATTTATTCCATCAAAGACTGAGCCCAGTCAGTGCATTTTTAAGCCTTTGGCAATATACACGAGTAATGAACGTTCTGCGACATAAACGAACTTATAGAACGAGTTCAGAGTGGCTTAAATGCCATGAACACCCAACGGGAAGCATCTCACTTCCTTGCAATACAATTTTTTGTGACAGAGGGATGGGACATGACATACAGGCATACACCTCCTCGAGGTATCTCGCTTCCTCGAACATCAGAGGGGAGGTTGGAAACATACGTTGCATTTCTCTAGGTGCATGATCAAGAAGCAAACTCGCCTAACTATACGTTCAGATAGAGAGAGTCGGGGTACGCTCGCCCACTGGAAAAGTGACGTACACCTTGTTTCTAATCCCGCACACAAACGATACCTCTAGACAGGTGATATCTTGGAAGCAGCGCGTAAGTGAACGCAATGATAGACAAGCAAAGCAATGTAAAAATGACATTGTCACTGAACATCCACCGAGGATGCCCCACATTCGCCTTCATTCCCCATTTAGTTGAGGTAGATACATGTGCGAGAGTGTGTCTTGGAAGAACTCATGCGCATGAATCGAGGAGAGAGAGGGAGAGAAGAAGATTCCCCCTATAAAAAATAGTCGAAATACCGCAATTTGCCACCATTTCTCAATATATCTACGCACCACTTCATTCAACACAAACGTCTCCACCACAAAACTTTCCTACAAACACACAGACACACTCTCTCTCTATCTCTCTCTCTCTCTCTCCCGCCAAGACCGACTGTGCCAAGTCCCACCGTCAACATGATCGAAGATTGCTGTGGACATCGCCACTGCTACAAGTACCATGGCATACAGGTCGAATGCCAGCGATGCCAGACCGAATATTGGATCTGCAGCGGCCCGGAGAGCGGCAGTGAGAGGTACTGCGGGCAGGATGGCTGTGGAGTTGGAGACAGAGGATACAAGGGATGCTGCGATTGTCTAGGCAACACGCTGTATTTCAGGAACACAAAAGACCCGTCGGCCCACGAGTTTCTTTGCAACAAGTGAGAGAAAGGGGAGGGAGGGAGGGGGGATTCCTTGACTCGCTCACATGCCTCGAAATATTCGTAGATGTGAAAAGAGTGCCGTCTTCTTTCAAAATATATGATGTGTCATGGTAACCATTTACGTGCCGATGTAAAGAGGAAGAAAAGTAACAGCCAACATGATCAATCAATAAAACTCTTACGATAAAAGGACCATCGTCGAACGAGATGGAGAAGGTGTTAGGGATCTTGTAGTTGGTATAGACTGTGCCAGGGACACTGACAGGGGCAGGGGCCTCACCGGTCAAAACATAGTAGGGGAACAAGGCTCCGTTGATCGTAGAGCCCTTGCCAATACCATGAGAGGGAACGATGGGCGTGGGCAAGGGTCCGCTGGCACCGTTGGTGGTGTTGCCAGTCTTGTTGTCGCTGTCGCTCTTGGTGCAAAAGTAGATATCGAGAGCAACACCAACAACGACTAGGACGGAGACGACTTCGATCAAGACCTTGTTCTTGGTCTGCATGGGCGTTTTTACTTGAGTCATTTCTGATGGATGTGTAGGTGTGTGTGAGTTTTTTTATTTTTTCTCTCGTGGAGCACAAAGGTGTTGCGTGCGTAAGAGTGTGGCTCACTTTTTTGTATTTGTTAGGAATTGTACGCGTGCGGGCGCGTGTGTTGTTGTTGGTGATGGGTATTTAGCAGGCGAGGGATGGGTGCAGGATCAGAGGGATGAAGACGTCTTGGAAGGGGAAATCAAAAAGGCTGTTGATGACCGCCAAATGATAGCATTGAGTTGGTCAGCCAATTATCACATTCTATAGCGCGTGCGGGATTTGGTATACTATCGGAACTTGCCATGGGTACAGCTTGTGCATTCAGCTTGGTGTGGGTCTTGTCGTTACTCCCCAATACAATCTTCCCTCTGTTGTTATCGTTGTGAATCTCATTGTAAACTGCTTGATGTGTTGAGTTCTTGGCAATCTCCTTTGATAAAGGTCGATGTCTGTTGCTTTAACAACTTGAACTGCTCTTGACCGCTGCTACTTAGGTAATGTTGAAGCAACTTGTAGCAAAGCACTGCTATACACGATTTCTTTTTACCGAGACGTTCTAGAGTGGCGGTGTACATGTCAAAAGTTGAGTCGACCTTAATATACTCTTCTGATAGCCATTTTGATGGAGACTTGGTTTTGAAGAAATCGCTGCAATCAAGCGTAATGGCATTAATATTGATAGAAGTCGGACCCGAAAAATGAAGAGCCAACGGAGTGAGGTGAGCCGTGGTTAAGGTTCTCTGGCCAACTCTTTCATGAAACTAGAGATTGACAACAATTAAAAAGTTAATGCACTGATGTCATTTCCAAGGCAAACCCAATAGAATTGCAAAAGTGGAATAACTTGACGATGGTCGGCAGTTGATAATTGAATTGTGGGATAGATATATCTTGTTCTACTGCTTTCCGTCCAGGACAATGCCTAAAAGCTCAACTATATCCTCGCTTTCACTTTCATCGGATGTAAGATCGACTGATCAGAGAGATTATTCAACACAATTAACCTCAACAAGACATGTCAGCCTTCTGGCGTACAGCATGCCTCTCACCTTGACATGTCAGCCCTCTGGCGTGCAACGCGTCTGTCTGGCATCTCTTGGAGCCTCTGCTAGCCAAGAGTACAGGGATCAGGACCGTTTTGGATCATCACACCCACTGCAAAGCTGGACAATTATGGATCATTCGACCATTACGCAAATCATTCGATACAATACATCAACAAGACATGCCAGCCCTCTGGCGTACAGCATGCCTCTCACCTTGACATGTCAGCCCTCTGACGTGCAACATGCCTGCCTGGCATCTCTTGGGGCCTCTGCTAGCCAAGAGTACAGGGATCAGGACCGCTTTGGACCATCGCACCCACTGCAGAGCCAGACAATTATGGATCATTCGACCAATATGCAAATCATTCGATACAACACATCAACAAGACATGCTAGCCCTTTGGCGTACAGCATGCCTCTCACCTTGACATGTCAGCCCTCTGGCGTGCAACATGCCTGCCTGGCATCTCTTGGGGCCTCTGCTAGCCAAGAGTACAGGGATTAAGACCGCTTTGGACCATCGCACCCACCGCAGAGCCAGACAATTATGGATCATTCGGAGTTCTTGAAGGTATAGACGATGTGTGAAAAGGAATCTGCTTACTTTCCCACCGGATACGCGACTAGAATTCATTCGAGAGAGAAAAGAGAGAGCGTACAGTATGGGACGTTATGATGAGGTGGGTGAGGAAGTAATGGAAAGGTGAGCAATCTTGAGTGTGTAAAGGGGTGATGGGGTGAGAACTATTGTGTGCGTGTACGTGTGGCAAAGAGGAGGCGCAGTCCCCGCAGCGCATTGTAGTAACGTGACAATATTGGGAAGTGGACTTTAAAACAATTTGGGAACACGGGAATGAAGTTGAAGAAGTTGAAGAAGAGAGACGATGCGTTACATACCTTCTGGCAGCAATGAGATTCTATTTGTCTGTCTCCTTTTCTGTGTGTATCGTCCTACACATCCATCCCACACCCACATTTGAGCTCACAATCGTACTGACATGGGGGATAATAAAGATTCCGGGGAAACCAGTGGGACTCTCGGTATTCACAATCTATGCATTGAACGAGAGCAGATACTCGGTATCTCTACTATGTAGACATGTACACACGTTTGATTTAATTTGGTAAAGCACGATTTCCTCATGTAAATATACCTTTCTTTGTCTTTGCGAGAATTCCAACAAAGCCGCTGTCGCAAGCGGAGTGTGGGGTGGAGGTGGTTGCGGTGGCAAGACACATAAAAAAGCTCCTGCATGTATGTTTCCTGTGTGTCCTCTCTCGTCTCGTGGTGTTTTTATTGTTTATTTTGTCGAGGGATCCTAATATTCGATGCTCGATGACCGATCCTCCCAAAACTGAACTTCTGGATTTCCGCTCACTCTATAGCTCATGGCACTCTCTGAACGCGACTGGCACTGCAAGGACTATCTCGACTCACTCATTTCCAACACATGCAGGTGCCTGTTTCTAACTTTTTGTGCGGGATGAAGATTGCGCCACAGGCATGATCTGGAACGCCAACATGCTTGCGTTTGCGGTGCTTATTCGAAAAACATTGTTGGCAGGGTCAGTCGCTACATAAATTTATTACATCCCTCGTGCTGAATCTCGACTATCTGGTCTCCATTCCTACAATAAGTAGATAACGTATTGGTATGTGTGATGAAGGCCCAGTTGGCTAAAAGAAGAAAAAAAAGAACGCTTCCAATGGATGCTTCATGCTTGATGCTTCCGAGTTAACATGACTCAGCCATGCTATGTTTGGAGTCTTGCGTTAGCTGTCAGCTGTCATTGCAACAGTTTCTCATGCGCTAAAATCTTATATTTTTTCTGTCCATCCTACCAAACTGCGCTTGGTCGGGCTCGTGCGACGGAATGACATTCGACAGATATACTCGCTTCGCGCGAGAGCCGCTGCTGCCAGGCGATCCGCCGTCAGGGATGGACGCAAAAAGGGAGAGGGAGGTTTCGCTGCCACTCATCATGTGGAACCCGGATTATTTAAACACACTTCACGGCCACCAAAGAGTCAAAGGCTGCAAGTGGCACTGGTACAACGAGGGAAAGGTACACGCACACGCATCGGTCCCTTGAAATTTGACACTCCTTTGGCAAAAGATTGGTGTCGCCTTTTCTCTATTTATTTTTTCTCACAGTCATAACTCTCGTTTTTCAACACCCACCTTGCTTTTGAGCTCTTTGGTCGCACCACGGGCATGATGGCAATCCGAGAGAGGTGCCAGTTAGAGGACAGGCGAGTGGACGAAAATAATACAGGAGAGCAGCCCAACTGCCATTTCTGATTCGACCGACTCAACTCTCAAGCAGCAACTGAAGGAATTTGAGGAGTATCGAACCGCAAGGGAAGACAGTGATGAGGAAGAACCTGTTGATCAGGAAGTGAAGGTGGATGGTCGTGGTCTCGACACAAGATCCAGCCAAGAAGAGAGTTCTTTGGTAGTACTTTCTTCGTCGCTATATCAAATAAACAAACAAACAAAAAAGACTTGTTATTCTAACGTAAATGAATGTTGTTTAACAAACTCATTTGGAGAAACACCCGTTAAAAAAAAAAAAAAAAAAAAGCGCAAAACATGCATGCGCGACAGGATATTTCTGGCAGTGCTAAGCAGGACAAGAGACCCATACATTTCTACAACTTCATGTACTACTCCTGAGGATTTTAGGACAACAGTGGACACCGTTTTTATTTATACCAAGCGCTGCATCAGATTGGTTTGCCAGAGCAAAGGAAAGAAATAAAAGTTGCTTTATAATAATAATTTTTTCAACGAACCCCAACCTATTGCGTTGTCTCTTACTTGGTCGATTTCTTCTTATTCTTCTTCTTCTTTGATGAAGTCGACGCCGGTGACGCTCCAACATCCACGCTTCCAGTGGGCGCAGACAACAGTGTCGCCGCCGACTCGGACGAAGCAATCCCGCTCGACGAGGAGGGCCCATCCACAGGCGAATCCACTATCGGCTCGGACAGAACTTCTTCCTGTAAAATGGCAGGTGATGATGCCTCAATCTTTGCTTCTGGTGCAGTTTCAACCGCCAGCTTGGGCAGATCGATCGTGGTGGCGGCTTGGGCTGCAGTCACTGCGTCCTTAGGGGCAGTGATTGGGTAGGTCTCGCCAGGCTCGGGTATATCAATCGTCACCACATTGGCCTCGGCTTCTACTACAGGATGACCGTTCGAGCCCTTGATGTCATGCTTCTTGATGGTCTCCTTGATAATGTCCACATTGTCCTTGAAGTTCACTGCCTGTGTCGAGTGCTTGGTCTGCTCGGAGGGGTTACCGTTATGCTCCGTAGGTTCCGAGGCGTGGTTTTGATGGCTTTTGACAGAAGAATGACTCTTCTTTCTCTCGAGCTGGCTGTGCACTCCTCCGACGGAGGACTTGCGTGACTGCAAAATCGTCTTTCCGGTCGACATGTAGTTGTTATCGACTGGCATAGTCGTCGCCCGTACGTTGGCACCACCCAGCAGTGGGGTGGTTGCATCACTCATAGCGGGAGACTGGAGAAGAGACTTGAGGTTCTTGATCATGCTGACGTTGCGAGAGGGCTTGCGGATGACCCGGATCTTGTTATGGATGTCGACATAGACATCGGACTCATCCACAATCTCCTCACCCAACAGCTCCTCAATCACATCCTCCAGTGTGATGACTCCGACAGGCAGGCCAAATCCGCCTGGATCCGAGGTGACGATCGCCATATGACTGCGCCCTTCCTGGAAAAAGTTGAGAATGTCAAGACAGCTGGTGTTGGGTGCCGCTTCAGGAAGAGAGTTGATAGTGAACTGGCGAACAGGGATATGGTCCTCGGGGTCGTAGGTGATGAGTCGCTTGACCAGCAGCATGCCAATAAAGTTGTTGGGGTCGTCATGGCGGTAGATCGGGATGCGAGAGTAGCCGGCCGAGACGATCTCCTCCATCAATTGCTCGTCCAAGATGGCGTCCTCGCTCAAAGTAAACACATCCTCCAAGGGGGTCATGACCATAGACACGGGCTTTTCCTTGAGATCGAGGACCGAGGCAATGATGGTGACCTCGTCGTCGGTCAACTCGCCAATGCCATCGACCTGGTGGAGCGAGACCAGAGTCTTTAGCTCTGTCCTGCGGTAGGTTGTTCCGTGATGCACGCCCAACCAGGAGTCCAGCAGCATAGCGATGGGGTAGGCGACGGGCGACATGATGTACATGAAGACGAGCATGGGCTTGGCACAGTAGGATCCGATGGCCAGACCATATCGAGCACAGACTGCCTGCGGGATAATTCTGGAAAATAAATTTAAGAGGGCGGGAGAACGGGGAGAACGTTCGTTAGGTTTTCGTTTTGCTCGATGGCGCTCTCACTCTTGCTGACATGAAAATCATGAAAATTAAAAAATTAAAAGAAACATACTCTCCAAAGACGACGATGAGCAAGGTGGAGATCAGAATGGCGACCACTCCTCCACCCAGTTCAGAATCCAGGACGACGGGAAGTGTTTCGTTGACGATGACATTGCCCAGCAAGAGAGTGACTATGAAGAGAAGACACGGCAAAGATTGTTAGTGAACATTGGGATGATTACGAAGGGTGGTCTTGATGGTGGTCTGGTGCGGAGTAAGAGATAAACATGAGCTTTTTTTTTTTTTTTTTGGGTGTGGACATGGCGGACAAGAAACAAGACCAAGAAAACCTTGTTTGCCCAAATCCAACTGGACACCCTCTCATCCTTTCCCAAATCGAGCAAAGGTGACACCATGAGGATGCACCGATAAGGGAACAAAACTGTTCCGGGGACAGCAGAGAGAAGAGAGAAGAGAGAGGGAAGAGGGAAGAAGACGATGAGGGGATGATGACGGATGGTGTTTGTTTGTTGGAGACCAATGCATGTGCATGAACAGAGGGAAAAGAAAGCAAGCACACACAAACTCGCGTGAGGGGCGAGGGGTGAGGATAATGAACGACGACAAGACAGCAAGACAAGGAGGGAAGCGAGAGGCGGGTCTGTTCTGTCCATTGTGTATCTGATATCGCGTATGTACATTCGGCATGAATATTCACACACATTTTCACTTTGTTGCCGTCGTTTGTCTGATCCACTTTCTTCATCGAGCTTGCTTACCAAGAACCCAGTGCTTTCCCCGCGAGAGCAGCTTGTACACTGTCTCGGCATGGACCTGCTCCACCGGGGTGCCTGACGCCATCAGCACATGCAAGTTGGTCTCGTCCAGACCCATCAATCCAATCGTCAATCCTATACCATGGGCAAGAAGGAGCAGCGTCAGCGAAACTTATTTTGCTGTCATCCTGACGACGATGCCTCGCCTCTTTGCTTACCAGCAAAGACTCCTCCAATCATGACCAGAAAAACGATCAAGGCCATCTTGATCCAAAAGTCGGGTGTCGATGCATCTCCACCCTCATGCTCTGGCTCCCCGAGTAGTGTGGCCCACAGGGCATCTCCATTGCCTCCTTTGGGCTGTGTTAGTGTCGTGCCCTTGGACCAGACCGAGTACAGTTTTGAGCACAGGACCAGGTTCAGGAAGACGAGGACGTAGATGATCACATTCTTGAAGCCGAGTGCACGCTGGACAGCAACCCGGCCTTGCTGTGATCGCTTTGCGTTTGTGGCGATGGATGTGTCCTTCTCCATGGTGATGGCCACGGTTGGGTGATCCATGGTATATATACGTTGAACTGTGTAGACAGAGTGTCTGGAGAGAAGGGTGTTTGTCTGTCGCTATAGCGTGTCTCTGTGGGTGGTTGTGTTGAGAATGTGTGGGTGTGTGGGTGTGTGGGGCGAGTTCGGCCGGTGGGGATCGGTTAGGAAGGAAGGAAAGGAAGGAAGGATCGCTTTTGTTGTTCTTTCTCTTTGCTGTGCCAAAAGGAGAGAGAGAGGAAGAATGGGCGATGGAAATGGTGGAAAAGACGGGGACTGTGTGGAAGGAGAGAAGAGATAAAGAGCGAAGAGTGAGGAGAGGAGAGGGAAGATCAGAGGGCGCAAAGTAAGAGAGAAAAAGAGGGGCACAGAAGGAAACAGAGGGAGAAAACACAAGTCACTTTTTATTCGTACATGGTGGCTGCTGAGGTACTCTTGTCGTCGCAATGGCCGCCTTCGTACGCAAGTGTCCCAGCCTCGTTGAACCTGTATGTCGTATACTGTGACCCCCACTCAGGATCATTCTCAAGTAGCCATGCGCGCACGCCAGGCTCCAGCGTAGGGTACCATGGGTCAAACAGGCCCTTGACCCGTTCCAGCTTCCGCCAGTTGTCCTGCATCCAGTCCAATTCTGCCACACCAATCCTGTGCGCCATACCCGTCACATCCAGCACGCGCATCTCGGTCAGCTCTGAAAGAAGATACAGTCCACTTTCCAGGCTCATATCAAGACAGTTAAACTGGAAGTCGGGATCAAAGAACCGCACCTTGCCCGTAACGTCCTCACGGTTAAAGAAAGGATGAGTCCAGTAGTTACGTCTTGCTGAACTCAAATTCCCAAGCTTCAACACTTCCAAGTCCTTCAGCTCCGCCAGCTGGCCAAAGATCCGTCTCTGGACTTCGCGGCTTTCCTCCTTGGTGCCCCTGAACAGCTCTCCGCTGATCGGTCTGCCATCGTATCCAAGAGTGATGTCTGGTCTGGGCACGTCGACGATCGCGGCATCAAGCACCTTCAAGCCTTTGCATCCCCACGACTGGACAAAGTCCTTGGCCTCCAGTCGCGGACTGTCCTCGTTGGCCGAGTGCAACTCGATCAGGTGGGTTGATCGGCACAGAATCTGGTGCACGATGCGGCTGTCAAACAAATGTGCACACTCACAAATGTTGAGGTACTTCAAATGTCCACACCGCTCCAGGACAGCGTTGGCGGTCAGTCTCCCTCCTTGCTTGCTTCGGTTTCTGGTCAGTGTGATATGAGTCCAATCGTCTGCCTGAGTCAGTCGCTGACAAAAGGAGGCGTCCGGGTTCGTGTATCTGTACCACTCAGGCTCCAACCGTCGACCAAATCCAGTGCCGATCGCTTCCAGGGCAGGCTGCAAGGACTCAAACCAGTCAGACTTGCTATTACCAATATGTATGTCTCTCAGATTGGCGCTGCAGGTCTTGATGAAATCGCCGAGGAGAACGCTGACTTCCCCAGAACTTTCTTCAAAGTGGACGGACAACGATTCGAGCAAGACATGTGGCAAAGACGGCTCAGCCACCACTCTGCTTGTGTCGACAATCCAGAGGTCTCCAGCATCCAGAGAGAGGACTTGGAGGGTCCGTGGACAGTTGTGCAGAAACGCTCGCGTCATTTGAAAGGACCTCTCTGAGGAAACATAACTATCGCGTACGCGCCCAAATAAATCCAGTTTCTGAAGGTGTGGCAGAGAAGCGTCCGTAATGGCGGCCAAGAACGGGTCTCTGTCCTTGATGTAGCCTCCGATGCATAAGGTTCGAAGACCAGGATTGCTCTTGATGAGATGAAGGATAAGTTGCTCTTGATGGGGCTCGATCTCATATCCATCCCAAATAGCGAAATTCTCTGACCACTTTGCAGAATACGCAGACGCGTTACCAGCGGTGGTTCTCCAAAAAACACGAAGATTGAGACTCGTCAGATAGGTGCACAGACAGGAGACTTGAAGGTCGCATGAGGATGATGATGGATCCGACCCGGGCGAGACTTGAATGATGCGCTCGATGACTGGGATGTAGATTGTCCGTAGCTCTCGAACCAGACGTGCGTATTTGAGGAGGGCAGCTTGGGCTTCCGGGGCAAAGAACCGGCGGTAGGCCCAAATAGTCGTGATCGTGATCGATTTCCATACGCATGGAGTAAAGACAGCGGACCAGGACTTGCAAACGAGCGCGCATTGGGTCAGGTCGTGAGGCTCATCGAGGAGGAGACTGATTTTAGTGAGTATCTTGGGTAGGAGAGTGGGTGGCATTTTTTTTTTTTTTTTTTTTTTTTTTTGGAGAAATGAGTTGTCTCGATCCTTGTTGAAATAGAAGCGAGGGTTTTATGGCTAGATGGAGAATGAGACGGAGAATGAGTTGGAGTTGGAGTTGGAGATTGACGGAAGGATGGAAGAATTAACAATGAATGATGTCAAGAAGCGCAGGGCGCAAGTCCAAACCTCTTATTTCAGCTAGTCGACTACGGCGCGGTGGACAAAGTAGACAAAGTACCGAGGAGTTTGATGCCTGGGTGAGTGAGGCGGTGCTTGTATCTTTCCAAGACATGTAACGTTTCCATGGAGACACAACACATGCACGCTTCTCGCAAGTGCTGCGAGATCCAGGGATGCTCACAAATGTTGATTGAAGCACTCTGTTATTCACAGCCTTTGAAGACTCCAAGTTTCTTCCATTTGCGAAACATCCTGTCAACGTCTTCGATCGTCACATGCTGAACAGTCCCTACGAACAGCGCCTTTAGACCAGATAGGGAAACCAACTGATCCAGTTCACTTTTTCATCGAAGGTCGTATCGACTGGATCTCTTCTTCACCGTAGCAGCTAACATCAGGGATCTCGAGATGCCTGAGTCTCGCAAGCTGAACATAGGCCATCCAGGGCTGAAGGCCAACAGAAAGCGTCGACAACTCCAGCACGATACACGCATCAAACGACCTCAGATCAAGACACGTTCAGCGCTTCCCTGCCATGATATGGGACACCCCCAGCTTCGCCGCTGAGATGCTTGCGAGCGATGGGCATGATTTGAGGATAGTTTGGGTCTCACCTCCCGGAATCTTGAGATGCTTGTCGCACTGCAGCTCTTTGAGCTACTGTAATGTTGTGACAATGACTGTAGCGACTGCTGGCGAAAGAAACTCTTGTTGATTCTCAAGTTACTGAGCCGTGTGATGTCCTGGATTCAGGAAGCCATCTGACGGTCCGCAAAGACACTTCCCACATCGCAGTCGTCAGGATAATGCCTAATCCACAGGCCAAGTGGAAATATCCTGAGCCAGCGTGCGTTCCATGTGAGGAAGAACCCTTGATCGATCTCCCATGAACTTTGGCGCCATTATCTGATATTTATCGAATAAACTGCCCATCACGATCAATTCCATAATGTTCTTGTATCTATCCCAGAACGCATGGTCATCTCTGCAGTCATCTTCCCGTCTATGATCTGCACTACCTTCAGCTTTTGGACAGGAGGCGAATGCGGACCAAAACTCGGAAGGCGCATATGTGCAAGCTTTGCGGATCCGAATCTCCTCTAGATTCTTGGTTCGCTGGACCATATATAGGAGAGAGCGTCATGATGACTTGACGAACAAGTCTTCAGGGTTGCCAGCGATTTCGAGCATACTGAGATCATTGAATAGAGTCGAGTAGGAGATTGAGGAGAGGCTCGTATCAAAGTTCTCTCAACGGACATGACAAGCGTTCTTGCAAGCGACATTCCATTTTGGAGGGTTGTTGTTAGAATTCCTGATATCGCACTGTCATCACAGAGATGGGTTGAATATCCGGTGCCAGACACGACAGACAAGGCTAGGTGCAAATGTTTCCTTCCCTTCAAAGGACTCTTCGCAGTACTGGGCAACTTGGAGCAGGATACTGGGGATGAGGAGTGGATGCAAGTTGTCAAGCGCTATTCTAATGGTTCTTCTCTCATGTTGCCTCGTGACCACTCACAAATTGCCGGGATTTGTGGTGTCTGCCTGTCAAGAAATGAACGGTTTATAGTGCATGTGCTCGGATGTGTACCTGGAGACACTTGATGACAAGGGAGACGACCTAACGAAGACAGGCGTACAATAGCCATCAACACACAGTATCCAAATAACAATTGCTTTAAAACAAGCAATAGCAACAATTCACACGCTCGACCACGAATAGTTGCGCCCAAAGTCGCAGAGTGTATCGCGTTTGCGCACAATCGGGCATTCGCTCAGCATCGCTGATTTCGCTGTGGCGTAGAATTGGGCAAAGGACATGAAAACGAAGCAAAATGAACAGGGTCTAAAGGCGTAAGGCGGAGGACTAGATAATAGATGTACAGCGCAGACCATCAGATATCTCTCTCTTTGGCTGTCGCCATGGATCTACTCCATGGATCTACTGCCGTACGACTCATGCCCTTGTTGTTCGTTTGGGCAAAGTCGTTCCCTCTCTCTGTCCCTGACGAAAAATGTGAAGAAAAAGCGGAATCTTGGTCTGCGATGGCATCATTCGCAGTCACAACCCCCTTTTGACTGTGCACTTGGCGAATAGAATTTCGTCCAACCATCGCAGATCATAGTTGCGACAATTAAGTTTGATGGAGGTTTGTCCGAGAAGATATTTATCGCCTTTGCCTCTTCTTTTTCCTTTCTTTCTTCATCTTCTTCCACCTCTACACCACGACCACGACCACGACCACGGCCAGCAACCCCAGTCAACTGCAACGAAGCGAACGCTGTCAAACAGATCAACAAATTTAATAAGGAAGTTTACAGGAGCACCACAACGCACGGATCAAAACACCTTCACAACCACCGACTTCACCTTACAACATTAAGCAGACATGGTCAGATCCGCCATTGACCCCATCCGGCCAGGAGCATCGCTCATTCTCGCCTGGCAGATCAAACACAAACATGTTCTCATCATCGGCGGAGGATTCGTCGCAGCTGGGCGTGAGTTACTCTTGCACTCTTCATGTGGATCTGGAAAAAGGAGGACAACAAGGACATCAGCCAGTTTGACTAAAGCGCTCCGTCTACTCTCTCTCCTATTTTCAAAAAAAAAACAGGCCTCGTGAATGTCCTGGAAGCTGATGCAAAAGTCACAGTCGTCTGCCCTGACACTGAAGAACTCTCCGAGACCGTCCGTCAACACTTGCTCGACCACCCAGAAACCACTCGCCTGGTGCCCCGCGGATTCCTCGATTCAGATCTCACGACCCCCTTTGGAAAACACCACCACTCTTCCATCTCGTACACTTCAGACGACGAAACAGCCATCCACGACAACGCGACCAACACCCCCGAACCCTGCGACTCAGCCTACTCAGGCTCCCCACCGTCCACCTCGACCCTCGCCGGATCTGCTTTCTTGGCCCCCGCCGTCGACATGGTCCTCTCCGCCATCGACGACATTCCTCTCTCAACCCACATCTACAAACAGTGCAAGCGCCTCCGGATCCCCGTCAACATTGCTGACGTGCCCCCACAGTGCGATTTCTACTTTTGCTCCACCCACCGAGACCAAAGCCTCCAGGTCGCTGTCTCGACCAGTGGCAAGGGCCCCAAGCTCGCCAACCTCGTCCGCCGCCACATCGCCGATCATCTGCCCAACCGCGTCGGGGAGGCGATCGAGCAGGTCGGGAAACTGCGTGCCAAGCTCAGAAAGATGGCCCCTGGCCCCGAAGTTGGCCCCAAGAGAATGACATGGATGTCCCGGGTCTGTGAGTCCTGGAGAATGGAGGACCTGGCGACGCTGGACGAGCAGAGCATCGCGCTCGTGCTCGAGGGGTTCAAGGACGACAAGGTCTTTACGTTTGAGGATATTCATACCAAGATCCAGGAGCTTGCACAGGAACAGGAGAACACTAAGGCTGACGTTGCACCCGAGTCCAAGATCGAAGACATTGTTACACTGAAGCAAACCCCCGAGAAGCTCGGCCGCCTGATCCTGGTCGGCGCCGGCCCTGGCGACCCCGAGCTGCTCACCCGCAAGGCCGCCCGCCTGCTGGCCGAAGCCGATCTGGTCGTGGCGGACCGCCTGATCCCCATGGAGGTCGTTGACCTTGCTCAGGGCGAAGTCCGCATCGCGCCCAAGAAGCGCGCAGTGATCGCTACCGAGTCCACCATGGACATTGTCACATCTGATAGTGCATCCGAGCGCTCAATCTCTTCCTTCTCTTCCTCTGCTTCTTCCTCAGACGACATCCAGAACCAGCTCAACGAATGGTGCCTCCAAGGTCTGCGCGAGGGCAAGACCGTTGTGCGACTGAAGCAAGGTGACCCATACATTTTCGGCCGTGGCGCCGAAGAGATCTTGTATTTCCGCGAACACGGCTTTGACGCCGAGGTGGTCCCCGGAGTCTCTTCCGCGCTGTCGGCACCGCTGGCGGCCGGTGTGCCGTTGACCCACCGCGGCGTGGCCGACCAGGTGGTGATCACGACGGCGCAAGCCAAAGGCGGAGTGCTGCCGGACAACTTCCCAAGTTATGACGCCAAGCGCACGGTGGTGGTGCTGATGGGTGTAGGGAAAGCACAGGAGATCTCGGAGAAGATGCAAGGAGCGAAGCTGGGCTGGCCCGCAGATGTGCCCGTGGTGATTGTGGAGAATGCACACTGCTCGAACGAGCGAACCATGGACGCGACGCTGGCGACGCTGGCGCAAGTGGTGGCGGAGAAGAAGGCCGTGCCGCCATCGGTGTTTGTGATCGGGTGGGCCGGGGCTATTTTGCGCTCTGTACAATAACGTTTTTGTAACTACACCTTTTTTTCATATCCATTAGCATTTGTAAAATATAAATCCACTCATAAATACTCCATCATCTAGTCTCGATCCACCGTGAGTGCTGTTATCTCTATCGTTTGGTATTTCAACTACATGGAATTGAGCCGAGATGACTTTGATCGGCGCCTGCTCCGTGTGGTCCTGTGAAAAGCGATCGGGAATTGAAAGTCACATTTTGGAGAATCAGTTCTTGTGTGCTGGATTGCTGATCCTCTCCGTGGGCAAAGTGCAAAGGCGACTAGGACACACCTATTTTTTCTCCACATTCCCCACATTCCCTTTTTTCACATCCATCCCCTCCCATTCTTCCCTCTACCCCATCACCCTCCACTCATCACATAATGCACGTCGAAAACAAGGTCGCCATCATCACTGGAGCATCGTCTGGTGCGTCTCTTTGACTATTCGCTCTGGAAACAGCTCGTGACAGCAAAAAAACCTAATAGGCATACTAACAATCGACAACTTCCTTTGGGACACTGCGATCGATACACATAGGCCTCGGTAAAGCACTTGCCCAACGTCTCGTCAGCAAAGGGTAAGAATCGAAGGAGCCTGGGAACCCCCGCCCTTAATCAGTACCTTCAACATGCATTGGGCTATATCTTGAAACTTTTTATTCACTCTCAATTTTGCAACCTCTTATCCTTCAACTTGTTTAGTGCCAAGGTCATCCTCGGAGACATTGACAGAAACGACGGTCTCCGTGTCGCTAATGAACTGAACTATGAGTAAGTTGTCGAAGAAAAGTCTCCAGGGCAGCTTCAATTACTTGGCCAAGATATGAATGTGGAACTTTTTACTGAAGTTGCTCGCTGACCCTCTTCTCCCACACGTCTACCTTGATCATACAAAAACAAAACAGCAAGAAAGAAGAAGTCGCCTACTTTATCCAATGCGACGTGACCAAATACGACCAGCAAGCCGCCCTCTTCGCCGCAGCCTTCGAGCACTTTGGCCGCGTCGACATTATCGTCAACAATGCCGGCATCGCCGAAAACTCCCCCCTCTGGGCCGACGAGACCGGGATCTGGAAAAAGGTCATCGACATTGATCTCTCCGCCGTGATCGAGGGCACCCGTCTGGGGATCCACGCCCTTCAGAAGCAAAGCCACCCCGGCGTCATCATCAATACAGCCTCCCTGGGCCGGGTTGTACCCACAGGCCATGACCCCCGTCTACTCGGCCGCCAAGTTTGGTGTTGTTGGGTTCACCCGCTCGTTCAAGGACTTCCCCGACGGGATCCGCGTCAATGCTGTGGCGCCGTCGTTTGCTGACACCAAGATTATTGCACCGATCAAGGAGGTGGTCACGTCGATGGGGCCTCTGGTCACGGTCGAGATGGTGACGGATGCGTTTATGTTGCTGATTGAGGATGACCAGTACTCGGGCGATGTGGCACGCATCACACCGAGCTATGGGATCGATGTCATTGGCAAGAACCAGAAGCGCCCCAAAAACGCCAAGTTGTAAAATAAAAGCTCTGAAAGTTGATATATCCTATTATCATGTTTCTGGTATCCTGAACGATGATCTCTCACATATATCATCAGTTCATGTGAAAAAAAAAAAAAAAAAAAAAAAAAAAAAAACACTCTTATTGATCAACCCTCCCTTATTGAGGTAGCCAGCCTTGCAATTCTTTTTTCTGGAGAGAGGACATAACGAATTGCGAGGCTGGCTACATCAATAAGAGAGGCGTCGTCAATAAAGGAGGAGATGCATTTGTTAACGGTGTGTCTGCTAGTTTTATTCCGAGATTCTATTTTTTGCTCTTTGTTTCCGCCTCTTCATTTGACATCCGTCGTCTTGGTCTTTTTCCTCCGTTTGGTCGGCGTCGCTGCTGTGGGTGTGGCTGGCGTGGCAGGTCCTTGTGGCCGTCCACTGGTTGCCATCGAGGTATTGATATTCGCCGCCGCCGTCGAAGGATCTTCACTCTTCTTGCGCCGCTTCGTCGCCGCCTTGGCCGTCGCGGCCCCCTTTGCTGGCGTGGTCGATCCTGACGCAGGCGTGCCTGGCTCGGTCTTCACTTTCGATCCCGTTGAGCCCGCTGTAGTAGTGTTTGTGATCATCGTGTTGGGTCCCAAGTTGCCGGTCGTTTGTTCTTTTTGGTCACGGAGCTTCTTGTCCGTGCTCATAATGGCTCGATCCACAGCGTTCCTGAAGTCGACCGATTCTAAATCCAGAAAAAAAAGCATATAGAGCATGTTGTTAGCCTGTTGGCTCCTCGTTCGCACTTAGCCTTGTGACGGACGTTTTTTGTTGTTGACTTTACCTGCTTTGTGTGCTCCTGGCGCCGTAGTAGAGCCACTGGTTAGTACAGATGGTGTGGATGGTCCTAGTGTTGCTGTTGTTGTTGGTATTGTTGCTGGCACTTCCTCAGTCTTCCAATGGTAACCTGTTGAAGGGTGGAACTCTGTCATCACCCTCGCCTCATTGAAGGCACTCTGCACATAGTGAAGGCTTCCAAGCTAGAAAAAAAATGGGGACATAAGAGAAGAAACAAATCGATCAGTCGACCAACTTTCTTTGTCTGTCCCGAGTTTCCTAGTTGTGTCATGTTTTTTTCCAATCTCACATACAACGCGATTTGAAAGAACCGTCTGCAGATCGGGGCACTGGAAGATATTGCCATGGAGCACGTAGTAGATCGCCATCGGTTTGACTAGAAAGAATGGCGAGCATAAGAGTATTGTTAGATCAGGTCTGAGCGAAACAATATCCAAGAAACGCATGTTTGATACCTTCTTGAGGATTCTTTCGCCGCTGCTTCTGGATAACGAACAAATGGGGGTACCGATCCAGTACAAGTGCAAACTCGACTCCTTGCATTTCGCTATTCGAAGAATAAAAAAAGTTGCGAGTTGTCCATGAGTGACCTTTGTTTATTGGTCCTTGCCGTTGGTTGTAAGGTTTTCGAGTGTCCTGTTTTCTTTACCTCAAACGCTGCTTCATCTCGCCAAGATTGTTGAACTGCGTTTGCATTTTGAGGACGGCATTGTTGCATTCTGGGTCCCAGAAAGGCGACAAAGCAAAGTAATCTAGTACATTCTCTGGGTTCAGACCTCCCATGCCCTAGGGACATGGAAAGGAAAAAAAAAAGCCAGTGCGTTGGTTGTATGAGTGAGAAATGCATGCCACTGTTTTTGTTCCTGGGACGTCGTTGTGTTCTGTTTTTCAGGACATTGCTGCGTTCGCCTCTTACAATGAGCCACTCCTGGAAGCGCCATTCGATGTTCATCAAGTCGACCTTGGCCTCTGATCCTCCTGTTGCCGCTACTGCTGCCATGGTTGGGTTTCTTGTGAATGCTGAAGAAAAGACGTGTTGCTTCGCTTCCATAGGGCGAATTAAATTCACACAAAAAAACCAAGTCACACAGGTGTTTGAACATACGGTTTGAGCCAAACACAGAATCGCCGAAAAGTTGAACTCCATTGCCCATTCAACTTTTTTCTCGGACCTTTCCTCTCTCCACCGTCAACAACCCCAGCCACTCGACACCTCTTCAACCTCAAGGCAATACAAACGCCTCAATACACTGAAACATGATGTCCGGTCGTGTTTTATCAAGGCCCCTCGCCTCCACATACCACTACGCACTTTGTCGCAATACTCCTTCAAAGACGCGACGCACCCTCTGGACCGCCGCAACATGCTCTCACGCTGATCTGGCCACCTCTCTCTCCCGCTGTTTCCCCACTCCTTCATCCCCCTCACCATCTTCTAAACCCCCCAAAAACGTCACCATCATCCTCGCCTCCCGCTCCTACCCAGGCCCCGATCTCCTGCACCTCCCGCGCGCCGTCCCGGCCCACATCCGCGACACCTCCACCGTCCTCGCCGCCATCGTGGATCGCGTCCCCACCGTATCTGGCCATGGCGTCTCAACCCTCACCCTCACCCCGTCGAGCTCCCTCCTCTCCTGCAAGCCCTTCCACCTCTCCGGCGCCGAATCGCGCCGCAAGCGCCTCAAGGAGAAGTCCGTCGGCAAGTGGGCCCGCGCCCAGGACATTGAAGAGCGCAGTCTGGATACGGCGGATGCCTGGGAGGCGTTCAAGAGTATTTCGACCGGCAGGAACCAGGTCCAAGTGCCCGAGGCGGCCCTCCCCTCCTCACTGAATCAAGAGGGAGAAGGTGGAGAGAGTGTGAAGCAAGAAGTGCTCGTGATTTCGGATCTCGAGGTGCACCAGTTCCTGGAGGCCCTCGACACGGCGGCCCCCAAAGCCGGGAAGGTGGGCTTGCTGGCGAGCTCGACGCCGTTTATTACGGGGAAGCCAGTGACCATGTTTTGGAACGGGGAGGCGGTCCAGGATGGAGTGCTAGGTGTCTCGATCGTCAAGAAGGATGATGGGAGCAAGAGTGCTACGACGGTTGAATACCCCTCCATGTCGACTCTGGGACCCGCAATGCAGATCACAAGGTAAAGGCAGGAGATATTTGATGTTGTGATGAGTGTGTGATGTGTATGTGTATTTTTGTGCTGATCCATGAACTGCGCCTTTTTTTTTTTTTTTTTTGTACATGTGTCGTCTAGATGCCGCGGCAACATCATCCTGGAACTGGACGAGTCCAATGCGACAAGACTGCTGCTGGACCGCCTGAAGGCGACGACCCTGACCAAGGACAAGGAGTACTTCCTGGCGACGGGTGAGCCTACGGCCCTAGGATCATTGGATCACAAGGACGTGAGAACCGATATCGACATGGTAAAAATGCAGACATGAACTGAGTGCGTGTGTGCGTGTGTGAATTTGCTCCGCAGCCTCGGTAGGTGCCCCGAGGCCTTTAATAACCTCTTTTTTTTTTCTTGTTTGTACAAAACCTTTAGGCCAAGGCAACCGTCTATAAGATCACGGGCGGGGATCCCAGCAAGGGCAACATGGCCGTGGACACGGTGCATGACCTGCGAGTCGGGCAGTGGGTGCAGTTTATTCACCACGACAAGGCCCAGGAGCAAGGGCACTATGACAAGAGCAGGATCAACAAGCCAGGTATACTTGGGTCTATCTCTCTCTTTTTTATCAAGGTCGTTTGTGTTATTTGAATAGGTAAACTAAACCAGCCTTTTTTTTTTGTACCTCGCTAGATTCGCTTGTATTCACGACGTCAGATCCAAACAACACGATCGAAGAGCAGTACACCCCTTCTTCCCAGGATGAAAGCGCACCAGTCGAGAGCGTGTTTGGCGGATCAAGCGAGAACGGCTTCATTGTTGGGATCCCGGATGAAGACACATGGGTGTGCACTGTCACGGACAGTGTATTGAAGCACTCCAACTAAATCAGAGCAATAAAAAAAGCAATGTAGGCATATTATTGTTTTTTATTTTGGTGGTATCGTTTCCTTTGCATTTTTCTATATGCTTTCTCCCCCCTCAGACGTTCAAGAACAAAATGGCAAAATGAAATGTAAGAGGGTGAGAGAGTGAGTGGAAAAAGATAGAGAAAATGGAATAGTCATTAACGTTCCCTTGGAAAAGTATCCCAACCCGACAGAGAAAGAAGTTCTGCGGGCTGTTCAAGGTAATGTTTTTGGGGTTTTGAAGTGGTGTAAAAGGTTTGGTACAAAACAATAAGGAATGCTTGGAAAGGGTGTTGTAAGAAAACACAAAAGTAGATAAAACTGTTGGGTCGTCAGAGGGTCGTTGACTCTTGTTTGTTGGAGTGAAGAAATGACATGAAATGAGAACAAAGAAAAAGAAAAATGCAATGATATGATGTTCGAGGTTTTTGGGATAAAAATACAAACAAAGGCAACTCCTCCCCTCATCGGATCGACCCTTGTTGAATACACTTTTGGTCCGTCGAAAGAAAAGAAGAACGTGGTCAAGCGAGCGAGAAAAGGACTGGTTTTAGATACCAACCACATCAATCTCGTCATCCTCGCCATACTCTTGCATCTCCTCATCTTCCTCCGAGCCAATGCTCACAGCCTGGAATGCGTTAGGCTGCGACACAAATGTGTTCAACTTTATCCTCCTGCCCTTGCCTGTGCCTCCGCCGCCCATGCACACTGCACTGTTGTTATCGCCTCGTTTCCGCTTCGATTTGGCTTGCGTCCCCATCCAGAGCTCCTGCTCCACATCGCTGTGCTCCCGGTACACCGTGCACGCGCTCGACGACGCCGCGGGCCGACGCTTGTTGTTGCCGGTCCGGCTCCGGACTGGTGGAGGTGGAGCAGTCGACGAAGGATGAGGCGGCGAGGGCGAGCTCGACGAGCCCGACGAATAACTAGGTGACAGCTCGGGAGTCCTGGCCGCGTACAGCCGCTGGCGCTCCTGGTAGGCCGTCTCCTCAGCTTCGCGTGCCTGCTGCTCCCGAATCCTGAGCTGCTCCTGCTCGCGCTCCCTGCGCTCACGCTCCTCCTCGGCGGCAAGGATAGATCCCACAGTCTGCATGCAGCAGGTCTCTACGTACTGGTAGACTTGAACAAGAGTCGACTCGTCCAGGCACGACAGGTCGACTTCCATCTCGTCGTCTTCGTTGTCGTCGTCGTCGGAGCCCTTGAGGATCCGGAAGAGTCCCGCCATGTGCTCGTCGCCAAGGTCGTTGCTGATCCGAGCCACCAAGGCTTCCTCCATGCGGCGCTTGTTGGCGTCCTCGGTGGTGGGCTTGGCTCTGGGAGCCTCAACAAGGAGCTCAAGTGGCTCCTTGACCATCTCCATCTCGACATCCTTTGACTGGTTAGACACTTCCATCTCCTCGTCCTCATCCTCATCGCTGCTGAGATCCGAGTCCGCCTCACTGAGGTCCGAGCCACTGTCCGAAAATACATCCTCGTCGTCCTGCACATCCTGTTCGGTGAATCCGTACAAGTTGGCCAGGGCCAAGTCCTGGTAGTTGTTCATGGGGAACGAGAGCTCCAGGGGTGAGACCGAAGTTGGGGAGGTCAAGGCGTCGGGCCCAGCAATCAAGTCTGCAATATTAACGGTGGCGGGGGGTGTCTGGAAGTTGGACGGGGCCAGATCAAACACGAATTCGTCGTAGGCTTGCTCCAGGGGAAGTCTTGAGGCAACGTCCCACAAGCCCTGGGTCAGATCGAAAGGCATGTTGAAGTTGGAAAAGTCCTGCATTTCTCCAGTACTATATAGGATGAAAGAGAGAGAGGTAAGGGAGAGCATTAGGACAAGGTAGGCGTGTGAAAGACAAAGAATGCATTGTATACGTGCAGGTGGGAACGTACGCAAAGGGGTTGAGCTCATCAGCGACTTGCCAGTCCTCCCAACCCTTGGGCTGGATGCCAGGCACCAGGAAATCAGAGATGGAGAAGACAGAAGAGGTCGACGTCATGTCGGTTTGTCCAGGTGGGGTCAAGGCCAAGTTGGGCTTTGTTGTGGCGTTGTTGTGGGTGGTGGTGGTAGTGGTGGTGGTGTTGTTGTCGCATCCGTTGAGAAAGGCGAAGCTCCCTTGGGGCTCTGACGGATTATCTACTAGTGTTATTCTGAAGTTTTCGTAAACAGACGGAATAACAAACAAGAGTGTGTTGTTTGCGGGAAAGAAGAGAGAGAGAATGTCGGTCAGCACGGGCAATTGGACACAGAGCAAGCAAGCAAGAAGACGAGATGGTGGAGTGAGCGAGAGTGGGAAAGGGGGAAGAGACAAGAGTGTGGAGAGAGAAAGAGAGGCAGACAAGGGCAGTGTGTGGGGTGGGTTGGCAGCTTGGTTGGAGTGGGTATTCGAACAGAGGATGGAGCACGAGCGAACGGAATAAAAAGAAAAAGACGTGCTCAAGCACGTCCCCCCACACCGATAGACACAGTTCTTATTCATGCATGTCTCTCTCTCTTGCACACACGACAACCAACGGGACGAGAAAGCAGACGACGTGGGAGAAGGAGGAAGACACCTGTTCTCCTTTCTCGAGGAGGTTCCCTTTATTTTTCTCCCACACGATATCCTTTTCTCCCTATTTTTCATATGCGTCCTTGTGCCCCTTTCGCTCTTGTGGTCCTGCTAGTGCTTTACTCTGCTTTGCGTTGTCTTTCTGGAGCTGTGTATTTGGGTTGCAGGGATCCTTCTTTGTCTTCGGGTTATGCTTCTCTGCTGTGTCCACAAACAGGCAATGGTCGATCCTGCAGGAAGATCACCCCAAATGGCGTTGTTTCTTTCCATGTAGTGACTGGGGGTTCACGGTGCTCTTGTTTTCGCTGTGATTTCCCTCCAACACTCCGAAATGGCGCCTTTGTTGTGTGGGTGTTTAAAGAAGGAGGGGTGAGGAAGAAAATAGCATAGAGTGGAATGTATGTGTTTGTGTGTGTGCATGGTTGTGTGTGTGTATGAGTGTATGTGTATATGTGTGTATGTGTGTTTGGCGGATGGTTTATCGATCTAATCGAAACGATGGACGAGTTGCTTTGGATATGGAGACGAATTTTCCGAATCAATTAATTATATCGAGGGACAAGGTGGAATGGTCGTGTGGGAGAGAGAGTGAGAGAGTGAGAGAGAGTGTAGAACGGATGAGGTACGAGGGAAGAGTGAAAGGTGTGGAGATAGGATAGAGTAGGACTTACCCTCCCATTGCCGTCCGCTCATGTATAATAAAAAAGGCTGATTGCTTTGCTTTTTTATCTGAGGGAGGTGAAGGTGTGGAAGGTGGAAAGGAAAGAGGCCAAATTCTGGTCAAAGTGTTGGCCATTAAAGACAAAGAAAAAAAACAAAAAAAAAAAAAAAAAAAAGAAAACATATGGCGGGAATAGACAGTCACTTAGGGGAGTGATAATTCCCGCCCAAACATCATCTGTGGTCCATTGCGTGGCGAAACAAAATTTGGTGCAGGGTCACCGACCAGGGCTGACGTTAAAAACCCAGCTATGAAGCCATGGAGGGGGTCGCTATGGGTCCACGGTCCCTTGGTGAGTAGTATCAATAAAAACAGCGCATTGGACTGCCAGATCCAGCCCAGGTGTTACCCAGGTCCACAAGCGTGGTATGTATGTGTACGAAGGATGCTCTCCTACTTCACCCACCGGCACCCTACTCGCAGCGTTGTAACCCGGAGGGATCCATGTTTGCTCTCCATCCGTGTTGTTGTCTCAACCTCTCTCTCTTTTTTTCTGTCTCAGCGAGAGAAGTTTTCTCTGCATTCGATCCACATCCACACCCCTCCCTTCCCTCTCTGACTTTGACATTCTTTTCTTTCCTTTTCAGCTCAGCGCCCAAACGTGCCGATACTTTGTCCTCCTCGGCCTCACACCGTCCTTACCACATTTGCCCACTTCTGTTTAGTCCTTTGCCTTCCAAATCCAAAAGCCAAATTTTATTTTCGTCATCGCATATCGAGGACAGAGACTGAGAGACAAAACGGGAAGCCCACACAAAGCACCATTCGTTGCATTCTGTTCTTTCTTCCTCTTCTTCTTCTTCTCGACATTCAAATCAGCTCTTCATCCATCCTTCCAAAGCACGAAACCGTGTGCATGCACTCTATACATCATACTGCAGCCCACATACACCGACACACAACTCCAACCCCATAAGGCAATTTACCTTATCGCGAATAAAAAAACACAAACACACACACACAGACATGGCACTCAACAAAGGGATGGTCATCTCCACCCCGCCCATCTCCTCAGCATCCGCCCCCACCTCGCCCATTAACCCAAACTACACCTTTATCACTTCCAACAACACTGCCTACAATGCATCCGACGCGGTCAACATCTCGGCCGCAGCACTGGCCAAGCTTGGAAACAACTCCAACAACACCTCCTCCTCCTCTTCCTCTTCCTCCTCCATAGCCTCGATCCTGCTGCAAGGCGACAACCTGCACCCAAGCCAGCACCCTGACCACAAACCCGCCCTCACCCACAAGAATGGATACGTGTCTCGTGTCGGATTCGACACCCTCGGCTGCAACGACACGGCAGAGTATGCATTCACACTGCAGGCCAAGTCGGACGGCTGGAAGCGATCCAAGAAGAGCAGGACGTTCTTGGTCGGCACGGATCTGAACGAGTACAGCGCACACGCCCTGTCGTGGACCATGGAGAACATGGTCGAGGATGGTGACGAGGTAAGCAAAAAACACACACTTGTCGGTATCATTTTGCTGTGTGTGTGCACAAACGCAACACAGACACTTGGCATTGTCCCAAAAAAGGGATCTGAGGTCACTCTGAGTGTGAATAAGAGTTTAAGAAAAATAACGGCTTCACACAAAAAGAGATCGGATCGCAAGTTATGGGACAACCAATCCCTTCCATGAAGCATCCGTGTGCGTGCATGTTTTCATGGAGCGGAAGCGATTGGAAAATTACAGAACGAAAAGAAAGAAAAAAAAATACCTCACAATCTGGGCAAAATGAGCGGTTTTGTTGTTTGTTGTTGTGTTTGGACGAATGATCTGCTTAGTTTCCAAAGTGCCATGCACGACGATATCATTGATATTAACTTTTGTGTGTGTTGTTGTCGACATCTTGCGTGTTGCTAAATAGGTTGTTGCATTGCGTGTCGTCCCTGTTGAGCTTCGCGATTCCCGTAAGCCCTTGCATCCATTAATCGCATATGGATGACCAGTAAATGCTGAGTGCCTGACTTTTGTGTCCCACTTTTTACTATGTAGTGTCCAAGACAAAAATCCCATCGTTCCACGGTCAGGAGGAGGCGGCCCGTTCAGAGGCAGCCAAGATTATGAGCTCGATCATGGATAAAACCAGCGCCAAAAAGATCAGTGTTGTTGTCGAGTGTATGGTCGGCAATGTGCGAGAGACGATCCAGCACATGGTAGGGTTATGGCTCACAACGGCTCGAGTATTATTTTACAGAAAAAGTGCTTTGATAAGCATGGTTGGTAAACTAGAGGTGATTAAGTCCATATTCCGCCTTTTATTTTGCATAGACAAAGCTCTACCAACCAGACATGCTAATCGTGGGCACACGAGGACGCAGCTCTGTGAAAGGATTCCTCCTGGGAAGCGTCTCCCGATACTGCCTCCACCACTCAACGGTCCCCGTGATTGTGGTCCGGCCCGAAAGAAAGCTCAACAAATCAAAGACAAAGGCCAAGGGCATCTTTCGACGACGGTCGTCGGTCCAGCCAGAGGACCAAGGATACCACCCGATCCAAACACCCATCGACCTCCTGAACAGCACCAACACCAGCACCAACACCAGCACCAACACCCTTGCTCCCCCTAATTCCAACAACAGCAGCAAAAACCAGCTGTCGACGCCTGGTATCCCCTTGTTCCCGTCGGCCACCGTCGCTGTGGGCGAGTCCTTTAGCTCGAGAAACAACTCTGGCTCCGGCAACCGACCCCGTTCGTCGATTTTTGAGTCTTCCTCGAACACGCCCTTGTACACGAACAGCCCACCTCCTCCAGATGGTGTGCTCAAGATGAAGAAGAGCTTGACGTCGGACGGCAGCACGCCGAGCAAATCGAATCGCAAATCGACAGGGTTCCTGTCTCTATCTCTGGGAGGCAAGGACAAAGACAAAGAGAAGGAGAGCACAGGGAGCGGGTTTAGCAAGAGCAAGAAACGGCTTTCCCATGACGGATAGACCGTGAGACCATCCTTACATCTATTTACTTTTGCATAACTAAAAAGCATAATACAAAAGCAACCATCGACTTTTATTCCCCATGATCCACAGAAAAGAAGAAAGAAAGAAACGGTGCTAAACAGGTGACGATATCAAAGCTGTGTGGGTTCCTTTGGTCTGTTTTAGCATTGGTTTGCACGGAGATGAAAGCAAGTTATGTCAATGTATACGGGTATTCTCGCATCCCCGTCAGATCTCTTTGCTAACATCCTCCGCAGGAATCCCGTGGAAACCGTGTTTTTTTGGAACCAAGTCAGTGTCTGCCCATTTCAAGGCACCAAATGAGGTTCCAGTCGATAAAGAAGGAAAATTGATAACGGTCCTTCTCACGCGCACACGGGTCTCCCGTTGGCATTGTGGGTACGCCAGTGAAAGCTGCATACAAAACATAAGATTTGAAAAAAAAAGGGAGATTCCTGCGGAGGATATTAGAAAGGGGGTCTGACGAGGTGAGAATAACTCGTTCCTTTTTTATTTCTTTTTTTTTGTTCTTTTTCATCCTTATTCCCTTCTATTCTCTTCATTTCTCAACAAACAAACAAGATAACCACAGGCCATGGCAGCGTTCGCCAAGGAAGAGCCAGGGCTGGGAGAAAGTCAACACAAAGCTGGCATTGTCCAGACTGATTTTGAAAGATTGCAATCTCAGGACACATGTGGCAAAGAGCAACCTATTGAGCACACTACTCAGGCACAACAAGATGGCCCAGGGACAGCAGACCATTACTACCCAGAAGGAGGCTTCAGATGGTGCGTCCTTGCTGGCACCTTCGTGGTCGGTTTTTGGTAAACCACTTCACTTCTCTTCTATCACCGCATAAAAAAACCTGAAGGATCCTCCCCTAATATACCGAATATTACTAACGGCCAGGCATCAATTTTTGCGGCTCACTCATCTTGTGTCTACACTAACCATCATAGGTGCCTGGGACTGAGCTTGAGCTGGGGTGTCTTCCTCCAGTACTTTCTCCACACAAAAACTTTTACCACCGACAACACCAATTCTCACGAAGAAGAACTCGCCTGGGCCGGCAGCATTGGCAGTGCGTGCATTTTTGCAGGGGCACCGATAGCTGCCGTGGCCAGTCATCGACTCGGCATCCGGCCCATCTTGGTATTTGGTGTCCTGGCATCATCCTTGGGCTTGATCACTGCCAGTTTTGCGAACCGTGTATGGCACTTATACCTCACAATGGTAAGAACAAGAGACTGAAGAACCCTCCGAAGAAAAAAAAGTGGGGATAGTGGTGGATGTCCATTGGAGGCAGTAACATCTCGTCTATTGTAGCCACTAACATGTGCACATTTTATACTTCCATCCCACTTCATAATGCGCACATGGTCTCCCTGAACCGTTACTGTCCTTTGCTCTAATCTCACTCTTGATCTCGTTCCTTGAACACTCGGCCTCTCTCCTTGCTCATCCTTACTCTTCCTCTTCTTCGTCTCAAAACGGCACCACACATGCAGGGCATCCTAAGCGGCTTCGGTGGCTCCACCCTCTACTTCACCTCCCTCATGATCCTTTCCCAGTACTTCCACCGCAGACGCGGCATTGTGGCCGGGATCGCCGCCTCGGGCGCGGGTGTCGGCGCCAGCGCTCTGGCCCCGCTAACACGCTACATGCTCGCGGCGCTGGGCTTCCCCTGGACGGCCCGCATCCTGGGTGGGTGCCTGACCGTCTGTCTCAGCCTCGCCGTGTGCTGCCTCCGACCCTACCGTGGCTCGAACTCGTCTACGGCGATGTCATCGTCAAGTTCAACTATCCGAAATGCAGACGCTGTAGAGTCTGAGGAAACACCACCACCACCACCACCACCACAATCACGAACCATCCCTGGACCCTCTCCATCCCCCATCACCTCTGGCGGCCTTGACTTCCGCCTTTTGCGCCGCCCCTCATTCGCCCTCATCCTCGTCGCCACCAACCTCGCCACTCTCGTCTACCTTGTCCCTTTATTCCTCATCTCCAATTACATCACCACCATCGTCGGCGGCACTGCAGCTCAAGGCGCCGCCGTTGTCAGTATCTGCTCTGCCGTCGCCATCCTTGCTCGCGTCCTGTTCGGCACGATCGCTGACTGCTTGGGGGTCCTCAACATCGCCGCCACCTGCTGCCTGCTCTCGGGCGTCAGTGCTCTCTGCCTATGGGGAGGTCACGTCGCCCCCGCGACCATGCCCGTCACGACGGCCTTCATGGTCTGCTACGGCATCTTTGCCGGGTCGGCGATCGTGCTCCTGCCGGTGGCGGCAACCAAGGCTGTGGGGCCGGACAAGCTTGCGTCGGCGGTCGGGTTTGTGTTCTTTTCACATACCATTGGGTACCTGTTGGGGACGCCCATTGCGCAGGCAGTGATACGTGCGCAGGGCGGAGGGTACGCCGGTGCCAGTGTGTTTGTCGGGGTCGGGAATATAGTGTGCAGTGCGGTGTTGGTGCTGGCGAGGGCGTGTGTCAATCGAAATCTGTGGGCGGCGCTTTGAAAGAAAAAGGAAAACGCAGCGACGTCACATACCGATACCATTGTATTTAGTTTTTTATTATTATTAATATTAAATATATTATAATACTTAGAAATGAAACAAAAAAAAAGAATAATCATCACATCCCGAAATACTCGTCGCGTCTAGAATGGCCGTGTTCAGCAGGGGTCGGGAGCGTGAACACTATGTCCGGCATGTATGTCGTCGACGGCTCGTATCCTCCATGACTACTACTACCACTACCTGCTCTCTTGGCATGAGGTATTTCTGAATACGTCCTCGTACTAGCAGGCCCTGAGGGCGCTATGTTGGGTGTGAAGAATGGGAATGTACCGTCATTCTGGCTGTAGTCCGTCTCGGGTATCCTGGGCAGTGGGTCTTGCTTTTGCGGCATAATAGGAACTGACGGTTTCGTTTGTCGAGACTTTGGTTGGTATGTTTGTTGTTGTCGTGTCGATGGTTCTTCGTGTTGTTTAATAGAGCGATTAGAAGGATAGGAAGGTTGTTGTTGTTGTTGTTGTTGTTGTTGTTGATGATGATGATGACTTGATGACACACCATTATGTCTCCCTGCCGACGTTGATGGTGAAACAGGTACTCCAGACGATACTGCACCCGGACTAGGTAGACCACCTACGATGCCGTAGCACCCGGACATGCCGCCAATGGACGACAGGATACGCCCAGTGGCAGTATGTGCAACGTCCCTTTCTTCATATCGCGCCACTGAACTCACACTATTGTTGGGTCTTGCTTTTGGATCGTTATAGCAAGGCGCGTATTGCAAAGGGTGTTGTTTGTCCTGCGCTCGGACGGGTTCTGGCGGCTGGTAAAGGCTCTGATATCCCGTCTTGTTGCACTGGTTCGAGTTGCTCTTGAAGCCTTTGATCACAGTCATTGGTGTATCTTGTACAGGCGTGACATTGCCAGACGTGCTGTGAACCGACGGAATCGATGTTTTTCTGAATGGGTCATGCGGTGGTGTAGGCTTGTTGGTCGTCCGCAACGGCAGGGTGGGGTACTGAGAACGGGCTGGTGTCGGGTCATTGTGAAGGTGAGGCGCAGTTTTCAAAATGCGATCTCCACCTATGGAAATTGGCCACTTTTCATCCCCGTCAACCCACTCAGTCTTGCTCCCAGTGATCGCCATTGGTTTAGTATCGTCCTGACAAAAGTCGTCGTTGCCCACAGGCAGGTACTGCAGTGCCGGCGAATCTGGAGTCGATGCTGCACTGGCAACACTCTGGCGCCGCAAAGGGGGTGGCGAAAGGATGTAGTTGTGGGCCTGTGATAGTCTAAGACCATCGTTCAGTCCCGAAGTGATAATTGGAGGAATGTTTCTGTCACGTTGATTTTGCTGAAGGGTATCAACATTACGACCCCTGCGTCCTGTACGTTCCTTGGAGTTGGTATCGTTTTGTCGTGTTGAGTTGCCAGGGAGATACTCGTGACTAGCCTGGGCGACAAAATTGGTTGTGGATCCTTGTAAGCGGCTCTGCAGTTGGTGATGCGGAAAGTCGTGTTCTGGTTGTTGTGTCAGGGGCGGCGAAAACATGGCCGCCAGATGACCTGCTCCTCCAAAGTTGACGCTTCCTACTCCTGCTCCAAATGTCCGCTGCAATTTCGGACTCCCGACACCAAGGGCAAGATGTGCATGGTGTGCGTGGATGGTCATGGTATTGGCGTGGTGCGCCGGATTCACTCGAGCCAGATTCTGTTCCTGCTGAAGCTGCTGTTCAAATATCCGCTGAGCCTCCAGCTGCACGCGAAAGTGCTTCTGCTCTTTCCATTGATCCAGTTTCTTGTAGTTGAGAACCAGACCGTCCAAGGGCGGGATCAAGGTTACGTATGACATCATGAAGAAGGCGATGCCCATGCATACGACAATGATTCCTCCGTACAGATTGAACGCAATGGGTGACGCGATCAGACATCCGAAGCTATGATAATGACGATCAAAACAATAAGAAATGTCCCATGTGAGTTCCACAGTACACTCATAGCGTGCTCCTCTTCTTAGACAAGTTCCGTACAAGATGTATGTTAACCCTCGGCCCCGATATGTACACTGTTTGTAGTAACGAAAGACGACCAGGTTAGTGCGTTATGTCGTCATAGTGATTCAGACAGCGCAGGCAATTGCTCAGACTTGCCAGGAAGCGAAAGTACTCGTAAGTTAGATGTGGGAGACGGATCTCTGATACGATAAGCAGACAGGCGATCGATCTAATGGAGCACCGATATGTTACATTTGTTAGTTCATGAGAAAAGCAGCACGTTTTGTCTTCTTGCATCCCAATCAAAGATCCTTACGCTGCAAAAGCATTGAGGATGATAAAGTTGACTGAAGCCTCAATGATGTTGAGGCAGGCTGCGACTAGGATGAGCACGTAGAGAGTAATATTGAGACTGTTGATGAACAGTGACAGGATGATGCCTCTGCGACCAAGGCGAAGCATCTTTGTAGGGAGAGCTCCTTGATATGTGATTCTTCTTTGATTGTGGTGTTGTTGTCTGTAGTGGCGGGCGGGCGCGTGTGTGCGCGTGTTTGCCTGTCTATTGCGTGTTGTCGGGCAAGTAATTTGGTGGAGGCAGAAAGGTCGATGATGCTCCCGGCCAGAGGCACAATTTGGTGTAGCGTGCCTTTTTTTTTTGCTTTGGTTTGAAATAAAGCCTTACACCAGAAAAGTGATCCACGAGAGTATCGGAAATGTGTGTGTTCTGGGAAGCAAAAGGACAACAAAAGGCAAAAACGGTTGAGAGAGTAATGTCGGCATTGTCAAAACAAGATGCATGTTGCAGATGAATAGAACTGGCCATAGTGTGTCTTTTGTCTGTGCTCTAGTATACAACATTAAATTATTCCAACTCTCAGATCAGCCTGGCGGGAATCAAACAATGAGTGCAAAAGATGCCATCGCCAGGATGCACATCTCATGCTCCCTCCAACTGACGGGGTGTTCCTGATTCCACCTGTGCGCCGTCTCATCTGTCGGCCTGATCCATCTCAACCGACTGTTTTGGGAATGGCCTGCTCATTGATCGTGTGTTGTTGCTAACACATGGTCCATTGTTCGCGTCTGGATGCATCAACCGCAGCGTGGGTGGAGAGAGTGGTGGCAAAATCAGTGACCAATGACAGCGCTTCTAGGGAAAAATTGACTTTTTCCTAGGGGGCATCCATCTCTTTGGCCATCCCCTTTCCACATTTTCTTTGCTTTCATATCCCCACTGTACCTTTTCTACGCCTTCTCGCCGCCGTCGTCTCCGTTCATGTGCAATTCAGGGCCATGTCTCCCCTCAAATGCGAGAGAGAGAAAGGGAAAGAGGGAAAATAACTCACGCATGTCCGCCTGTCTCCTACATGGATATTTCTAGGTTTGTACTTTTGCATATTGAACAGACACTAACGCAGTGCGATGCGATGCTAAACCACTCTTTTTTTTTTTTTTTTTTTTTCCAACGAGCAAAAAAAAAAGTGTCCCAACACTGGAATGTTATTGATGTTGACCCTCGTTTTATGTTCATCCTTTCAAGTGCCTGGCAAGTCCATTTTAATTACGTTTTGGGGTGGCACCAATCGCGAGCAAGAAGAACCTGCTGACGGTGAGGATTTTTGAGTTCCTGAGAACAATGATATCTTTTTGGGAGCATGATAATAAAAGTCAAAGCCCTGTTCAGTGTTCGCTTTCCACCCCAACTTAGACCAGGGCAGTCCGGTCCAGTCCCCAGTCCAATGCCGGAGAAGAGGACCAGGCTGGATGGGGTGAGGCGAGGGGCGTGAATGGTTGCCATGAAGTGATAGGGTGATGCGAGAGTGAGCTGTTTTTTTTCAAATGTTTCTGCTCACTTTTGTTGGCGTGCCTGAATTGCCCTTGAGGGAATATCAGGTATCGCATCGCATAACTCGTACTCTCTCCCTGCGCGAATACTTTTCTCTCTGTGGTAGTCAGCGAGATACATCCGTCTGTGCATATGATAATGACGATGGCAAAAGAAAAAGAAGTAACAAACGAGAGAGAGAAAGAAGGATGGATGGAAGGAAATGGATAGAATGCAGAGGGCAACGTGCCAATGCCTCCTCGGTGCTATTTGTTACCAACAAAGAGGGGAAAAGCCGGTTTTCTGATTTCGATGGAGTTGCTGCGTGGCTATTTTGAGCGAGGACTGTACTGAAGTCACCTCTTCCCTCTTTTTTTTTTTGGGCCAGTCGAGTGGGTGGTCTCTTTCGCTTTGTTTGGCCTTGACCACGGGTTCCCATAAACCCTTCATATACCACCTCCTCATTCACATTTCGCATCTCTTTTCTCTTTTTTTTTCTTTCTCCATCTCTCTCTCCCCTCGACCCATCTATTTCATCAGCAACCCCTCCCTCCATCACACACGGACACATACGGCCGTCCCTCAAAACAAGCAAGCCAAAAAACAAAGCACGTCGCACAAAGCACATTCAAAGGAAACCTAGCGTTTTTCGAAACAAAATCGCAAGTTTCATAGTCACAGACAGCCGAACAACAGTAGAGAACCACATCCTCAACAACAACAACAACCATACTCCCCACCATGCCTACCAAGAAGAATGTTATCATCATTGGCGCCGGTATATCTGGCCTCGCTGCAGGTAACAAAGACGACCGACGAAAAATAGAAGGCGCACCAAGAATGACTCACCCACAGCTATGTGACATGTTGAGACTCACCAAACTCTCTACGATCACACATCTTATTTAGCTCAAGAGCTGGCCAAGAACACTTCCATCCAGGTCTCCGTTCTCGAGGCCAGAAACCGCCTCGGCGGGCGACTTGACACTCGCCGAAATCTCGTCTCTCCTCGACTCCCAGGAGATGATCACGTTGCTACTCCTGGCCAAGGCCAAGCTTCTCCTCGAATGAGCGACATTCCCATCGATTTTGGCGCCTCCTGGATTCATGGAGTGGATTCGACCAATCCCATCGTTCCCTTGGCAGAAGCAGCTCATGCACGCCTCGTGCCCACCAACCAAGATGTCATTTACAAACACCCCGGCAAGCCCGCCCTCGACCAGGACAAGAGCAACCACTATTGGGCCGTCCTCTTTGACATTTTTGGCCAAGCCCAAGAGTTTGCTCGCCAGAACAGGAACCGCATCTCGGTCCACACCTCGTTCAAGACCTGGTTCGACCAGTTCTTGGCCACCCGCCAGAGCAAGGACGAGACTATGCCCGACTACATGTCCGAGGACGACCTCCGAGTGGTGCCTCGTTTGGCCTTGTTCTGGGCCGATGAGAATGCAATCGAGCTAGAAAAGGTTTCGCTCAAGTACATGGACGCCGAAAAGATGTTTCCTGGTGACCACAGCATCGTGGCCACGGGCTACGACGGCATCGTGGATCTGATAGTCAAGGACCTGGCCAATGTTCCCATTCACCTGGAGCACATTGTCGAAAGAATTACGTACAATGGTGAGTGTTCGCCTCGTTTCGAAGGAATGTTTACTCTGGTTATTTTTTACCAGTAACACCTCAAACGTTGGATGATGAAGTACCCTTTTTCATAGCTGATGCCCTTCTTCTTTGTTCTCATAGCTGCATTTACATAGCATTGGATGGATGGAAAGGATTTTGTCTTGAGGAAAAGAGCAAAAAAGAAAAAGAGACGGGACACACAACATACACCCAACTGGTCTTCTTGAATCCCGCACACCAACCATGTCTTTCTTTCTACCTCTCTTCCCCTTCCGGCCCACCTTTTTTTTCATCATTCCCGGGTGATCATTAGACATTGGAGTCACTGTCTCGACCAACAAGGGCAACTTCACCGCCGACGTCGTCCTCGTCACCCTCCCTCTTGGCGTCCTTAAATCGGATTCCGTCGTCTTTTCCCCTCCCTTGCCCGCCAAGAAACAGCTGGCGATCCAGCGCCTTGGCTTTGGTACCATGGTGAAGGTTATTATGATTTTCCCTACTTGCTTCTGGCCAAAGGACCGCCACTTTATCAACTTTTTGCCTTCCCACCGCCACAAACACCCCGTTCCCGAGCTCACTCATCATCTGAACAGGAATCAGCTGGACGCCCTATCAGTCTACATGGACGATCTTTGCAACTACACCTCGATGATGCCCATCCACGACACCCCTATTTTGATCGGATACGCCACCAACGCCAGTGCCGCAGCCTTTGAGAAGCTCACGGATCAGGAGGCAATGGAGGTTCTCTTTTGTCAGCTGTCCCACTACTACGACGAACTGGCAAAGGACCCCGAGGCTTACCGCCCTACTCAATACTTTATGACCCGTTGGTGTGCCGACCCCTTCGCCTGCGGTTCTTACACCAGCATTCCCGTTGGCAGTCACCAGTCCGACCTGGCCGAGTTCGAGATCCCAGTGAGTGCTCGCCCCATCGCCATTGAGAAGGCCTCCGATGACTTGTGCAATATTGTCGACAGCCTCTCGATCGCCACACCTTCCCAGAGCAAGAGAAAACTGGCCCTGACCCACGGTCTGCGAGAGCAAGTCGGCCGCAGGATCGGATCCGAGCGCAAGAGGATCGAAGCGCGTCCTCGTGCGTTTAATAATAATAATCACCACACCCTGATAATACCCGGGGCCCTGCTTCCTGAGCAGCGAGACGCTCAGGGGCACTCACAGGGCTATCTCGTCCGTCGCCAGCCGCACCAGGGGTTTGTCAGCCAGCTGGGCCTCCCCTTGATCACCATCAAGGGCCTTCAGGGACTCGTTGGTCTCTCGAACATCAGTGCCGTCGAATGGAAGGAAAAGCAAGTCAGGAAGGATGTCTTGGTTCGAATCAACGGCAAGAACATTCACACACCTCAGGCACACCACTCCTACCACCACGATGGCTTCATCCATGGCACGATGAACCTGGGAAACCGTATCCGTATCCATCCCGATGCCAACAAGAACTTTGGACGTTTAAAGGACACCAAGGCCAATAACGAACCTCTTCAGGGCGACAACAACTCGGCCAAGATCGAGATGGTGGCCGAGGACGATGTCGTGACTGGCCGAGTCTTCTTTGCGGGAGAGCACACCACCCCGACTTCCTTTGCCAGTGTCCACGGCGCGTTGATGACCGGTCGCCGCGAGGCCGCCAAAATCGTGCAATCTTTCACCTGAGATGAGGTCTCGGGCTCCCAGCACTATGGTGATGGCGAGACCGAGGATGACGACAAGAAGGATGAGATGGGCGAGGAGGGGAAGGAGACGTTGGAAGGAAGGAGGTACAGGAGCCAATCGAAGCGCTCCGAAGCCATGGCGCGCGTGTGGGTGGACGAGAAGGAGCCACTGTCACTGTGCGAAGTAGTTGTTTCACCGTGTCTATACACGGTGAACAATGAAAGAGCGGAGGATCGATTGTACCGTTTTCATTTCGGCTTTCTCTTCATTGCGTTCTTCTTGGGGGCAGCATGCATTTACTTGCTGCTCTTTGAGATGACGCAATGGTGAAGGTGGAATGGAGCCGACTTTCGATTTAACACGCACAGATACAGTGTGAACGCTCTCATTTTGCTTTACGAACAACACCTCCATTGGCCTATTGACTTCCCAATTACACGCACAGAAAGTGGGTGGATGTACACCAACCAACGAATAGACATTGATATGTTTTCTTTTGTTCACCATGCACCATGCACTATGCACCATGCACCATCCACCATACACCATACACTTACACAATACACAATACACAAGGCTCATTTCTTGGTTGCGTGTTCTAATTTCGCTTCCCACCCCAACAACCACACTTTTAATAAAATGAACGAACAAGCACACACCCTTGCATGGTCGAAATTGACCAAAATCCTGAGATTGGGATTGGTTCAGAGAAAGAGACGAGGCGCGAGCGCACCATCGTCAATTGGACAAACGTGGGTGGAGATGAAAAAATGAAAGGTGGGCTGTCTCTCTCTTCCCGATGGTGGACCGATGCTCACACACATCGCACATTCATACACAAACAACTTACCCTCGCTAGCAAAACGGCCATTTTCTCTGACATTTCTCGCCCCCTCGTTGTCGACTTTGCTGTGTAGGAAACACATGTCCACTTATTTTCTCCCAATTGATTCGAAAATATGGGAATATGAGCTTCCTCCTAAAGTTGATGGGCAGTACTTACTCTCGTGTATTATCCATGCTTATTTTTCATATTTTAGCATGCGAAGGATTATTATGCAACCATGGGCCCTTCCTTTGAGGAATTGGCCGTTTTTGGGGGTTCGTGTTTGTGTCCAAACAAAAAAGAAGCCAGGGTGGTCACCATGTTTACAGCGATGCCAGAAGGTCCTATCGGCCGTTTTGTCTTTGAAATGTACCATTTGTTGGCACAAGATTGTAGCGTAGGTGATGGACCTAATTTCTTTTTCTCTGTTGGAGGCTACATGGATAGGAAGGGAGGGGCCTCATCCTTGGCTGTTCCGTCCCTCGTTGTTTGCTCCCGAAGACATGTAAACATGTCGTGTGCCTGAGATTTAACCGATGGCCATCATGAAGACAGCCTCCTCACCGTTGGCCGCTTTGATTCGCGAACTAGTAACGAGCGAGTCTACGATGCTGTTTCCGTTTCGTTGTGGCCAACAGCGACAGCATGTCCATGTTTTTTTTTTAAATGTTTGTTCGCAGTTGAAGAAGAGGAGGATGAAGGGTGGAGGACACTGTGGCGCCGTTTTGTCACCTTGCGTCTTGTTTTTAATTACTCCATTTGTTGATCTCTGTGTTCCTTGCATACTGGGTAATTAAAAAGAGGAATGGAAGTATGAGAATCAACAGCCATCGAGAGCCACGAGTGAAAAAAACAGGTTAACCACCGAGGAGAAAAGAGACACATATTCACACACATACGCACACACACAAAGAGAGAGAGAGAGAGAGAGAAGAGAGAAAGGCAAAGAGTGAAAGAGTGTGAGCGCCAAAGGTGGATGGGTGCCCTTCCTCGGCAGTGCTCCACTGTTTGTCCTTCATTACACAAAGCGGACAAAACAGTAAACAACAATGGGTATTTGGGCAATGGTAGTGGGCGATGGTTATTGGGTATTGAGGGTGCCTTGCGATTGCAGAGAGGGGATGGGAAAAAAGAGCAAATCAGAACAGAGACTATATAGCGCCTTCCATCTTTAAACTCATCGATGGAGATATGCAAGATGCATACATACTCAGGCACCTGCACAAGGTCGAGCGAATATGTACTTGGCATGTACTTGGCATGTACATGCCCATGGTCCATGGCCCATGGCCCTTTTAAGAGTAGGCACTGCACATAACAAACGAAAACAGGATGCTGGGCCTGTATTTAGAGTTGGTTGGCTCTTTTCAGCGCTCATTTCTTCACTATCCTTCTCTTCCGATTTTCAAGACCGACACCGCTTGGTACATAGCATAGAACTTTTTCGATGGGAACTCGAACGTGCGAGGGGTACATGGACAATAGCATGGTGATCGATATTGTCCCAGGTGAAAGTGGCAATGGTGATCGATATTGTTCAAGGTAGAGATGGCAATGGCAATCGGCAATAGCCCATGGCCAATGGACCGGCATTCAATATTTGCTTGAGACCATTGCCATCTCTCTCTCTCATCGCAGCTAATGCAAGGTATGCGTGGCCAAACAACAAAGCAAAGAGAAGCGAAAGAAAAAAAGAAGTGAGCACAGAGTGATTGAGATGTTTGTTTTTCCTTCTCTCTCTCTGTTCTCCCTCTTCTCGACCATTGGCGAAGGTGTTGTGCAACCATGAGCACAGTGTGTCTCTTGTTTTTGATGGGTGCTTGCTTGCGTGCCTGTGTTGTCGACATGGCCCGGAGAGAGAAAGCGATAACAAGTACTGTTCACAGTCTGAGTAGAGTCAGTTATCCCTCTCTCTCTGTCTCCCCATTGCAAATGAAAAAGATGAAGCATCGACATTTCTGATTTCCCATTCTTCTCATTTTCTCATTTCTTCCTTCTACTATTCTTAACTCCGCATACTTCTATCGGATGTCTCCACAGCCCTGAACGCGATAGAACGTCAATCCACGCAATTTTTTCCATTTCTTTAGCATCCCATTTGGGCCTTTTGTTGTTATTCCCTCTATATTCTCTCCCTTCTCCCGCAAATACCATCCTCCTTCCCAATCCGTCATACACCACGCATCACTCGACAGATCTTCATCTCGATCGACCCTCTCTCTTTTCATTTGTTCATAATGTCTACTTCACCTGTTTTGATCGTCCTTATCGGCTCTGCACTGGCGGTAAGCCTCGCTTGCGGTTTCTTTTACTGGCGACGCCAGCGAAGGGACAAGAAAGAGAGACGCAACATGCGCACAGAACGCAGAAAACCCGAGCATCAACACCACTACCTCATCCCTCATATGCACGAAGAAGACCATATCAACAACGCACGCAACAGTAGCAATAGCACCGCGCCCTTAACCGCGCATGAAAACAGAAGCAATCGCCAAATTCACCTTTTAAGCAACAACACCCAACAGCCCACCATATATCTCAGTGGCAACGGCTCCAGCCAACACAACAGGAGCAACCCCAGTAACATAAATCTGGCTCTCAACTCTGAAAATCGCCATGATTCCGTAGACGCCAAACTCATTCGGTCCCGAAGCTCACCCAACCCAGATATACCCGTCATCTTTGAACTCTCCGCTCTCCCACCCATCCACCCAACTCAAAGTACAGCTGGCAAACGGACCTACCCTAAACCACTTCCACTCGACCCTGGTTACAACAACCTCGGCATGTTTTCAGAACGTAACCCGTCCATGGATGACCTAAGGATCGACGATATGAGGTCTACATTGCCTCGTCCCTTGCATTTGCAACGTCCTGTCGTAGCCGACTCGATCATTACGTCGTCCACCAAGGTTGTCGCCAACATCATCCGGTCTCCTAGCCCTTCAGGGAGCTTTATGAGGAGAAGTCCCAGTCCCGGACTGCGAATTGTTGCCTCAGTTCCAGAAATGTCACCTTCACCACTGGCGAAACAAGAAACGCAGCGTCCTCGCAAGCCAAGCAAGCCAGATCCTGTTGCCCCATCAACACCGATGTCTACCAACGCCACCACGAAAAAGAGCGGCCAGTGCACCGAATTGGACTCGGACCCCGACCTTGTGACGCTACCTGTACATCAGACGGAGGACGACCCCTTTATGAGCAAAGAAGAGTTGCGGAATGGTCCACAAGCGTTGCTGACAGCGAACTTGCACAACCTCGTGAATCCTGCAACAAGTCAGCTCACGATCCCAACCTTGACAGACGAGAACCTCTTGGTGAGCGAAGAGGTCGAGATGATGACGGCACATCTGGTCCTGATGCCGTACCTGAATGCTCAGACTGAGCCTAACTCGCCCCTTGCCTCGCCGGTTCCTGCTCCTTCAGTTGTATCTGCGTCTACCGCAGCCACCATCAAGGTTGAACTGACTTCGTCACCATCTTCACCCAAAACACCAGAAAAGTCGCCTAAGCGCAACTCTTTCCGCAAAAATGAAGGCGATCAACAACAGCCACAACAGCAAGGCTCGCTTCTCGCCTCCATCCAAGAATCATACTTTCCACCGACTACCGCTACTGCTCCAAAATCGAGCCACTCTCACCATTATCCTAACCTTCCACCGATTGCAACCAAAACCAATACTGGGGCATCCGACTCGGGCACTACATCAACATCTCCACCCCCATCCTCACGAAAGCCCGCCAATCGCACTGGCTTCCTCACGCGAGACTCTTCCGCTTCCTCGTTGGGAAGCTCAACCACAACCATGGTGGGCACACCCACCACACCAAGATCGCCTCCAGTACCATCCACCCCACCTCCAGTGCCCGTGCCGCCACCGGTTTATGCTTCTGCGTTCGAAGGTACTCGTTCTCAAGTGGCTACTTATGCAGCCCGCGCAGTGTCCCCCTCGCCCTCCAACACCAGCTCCAACATCTCGTCGGGGTTGTCTATCATTTCGAGCACCTACAGCACAGCGCCCTCATCTGGCTCCTCCGTCTCACCCATGGGGTCTACGACCAATGTCAACTGCACGGCTTCGCCCACGATCTACTCGCCCGCCACGCCTGGATCGATCTACTCGCCCATCACGCCGTCGATGTACGTCTCGAGCGGCATGGACAGCGCCACGATCCGGAGCCATGCTGGGAAATATGACCATGACGAATTTTTAAAGAAGTACTTCCCACCCACGGGGATCATCCAGAAGCGTGTCGATGGTGAGGAAGACCATTCAGACACGATCGTTGGGACGGAGCTGGACGATGAGGAAAACGATGGATCTGGGTGGTCGTATAAGGCAGCGAGGGGGAATGAGAAGAGAGTGAACCACCCGCAGGCGCCTGAGGGGGCAGGGGCCCGGTTCTCGCAATTCAACTTCCAGACCGAGTAGATTAGTCCTCTTTTGCATTCACCAGAAACATCATAGATACCCCATTGTACAATAGAAATTATGACTATTGGCACAGGTGCCTTTTTTTTTGTCTTTCTTCAAGTTGCCACCAACTTTGATGATTCTACTTTTGCTTTGCTGTTAAGCCGAGTTTCTGTTTTTCTTTCCTTTGTTTCCCAACTTCCCACCACAGTGGGTGCCACAAGCCAGTTAGGCGTAATCATCACGCCGCTCGTGGACAAGTGGCTGGGACAAACCCGTGGACGGCCTACCATCCCGATCATATCTCTCCTCTTCAGTTTTCGACTGATATATGCAACGCACAGATCCCCTACCTATGATTGTTCCTTAGTCTGTAATCCCAAATACAACTCTCTATTTCATCGACAAATCAATACTAACTGGTGTGCTTTGTGTATGGGGCGCGACATTGGCACTGCGGTGACCACACAATTTCTCGGTTAGTTTTTCCATACCTTTTTGCCTCTTTTGTATGATTTGGTTTCCACATACAACTCATCCACTAAGACGTACAATATCCATGGCCTAAAGAATCGCTACCAAACACAATACCAGGAGAAGCGCCAGCTCCAATATTGGGATCCGCCGCACCAAGCGATCGACCAACAGCACTCGGACACCAGAAATCTCACCAAGCTTATGGCCCACCTTCAAAGGACAGAGACCATCCAGGCTGAGGGCCGCACTCTTTGCATATTCGTTCGTGCACTGCATTCACGGCGCTGAGAGACGACGCTACTCCTTTATTATCGGACAAGCCTATTCAGAAACTCACACTTCCGATCGTATATCGAACCACCTGGCCTGCAGCCAGAATCACCGGATCAGCGACCCTCAGACTCAAATCGGCAGGATCTGACATTGTCGCCTGAAGGCTCGGAGAAGCGGCCAATCGAGCTAACCAACACACTCCCAGAAGAGAAGCAACCACCGATCCTGCCACCTAGTCTGGATTCTTGACTTGGAATTGGTGCATGTGCTATTCGCAACACAGCAATAAACGCGTTTTTTTTGTGCTGCGCTATATTGACAAGTCTGCACTTAGACAACGCAGTAGACCCGATACTTAGGAAGAAGGGTGTCACGAGAGTGATGACTATGATAGTTGCAAACAGAAGCGCAGTTGGGTTTCTTGGATTTTTGTTTGACACGTGTGCACTTCTCGCTCTGGTATACGCGAAAAGCGATCGTAATCGACCAATCGTGAGCTATGGGTGGGGGGAGGGGCTTGGTTAATTGGAAAGGCGGTTATGCATGATGATCGGGTTTAGCGAAAGCGCAAAAGCGACGGTGGTTTACAACAAATAAAATACCCCAATTTCTGTTTGTGTTTTTGTATTTTTCTGTGTATGGTGTGTGAAGGATATAAATGTCGAGCAACGGAACCTAACGTTCATGGCAAAAACAAGTGTAGGGAGACGTCTGTTGAAAGTATGGCCCGGACTGAACAGATGTCATCTATATAAAAAAAGAAAACACTTGATTTACGACACGTCTCCATCCCTCTGGATCCAAGCTTTTTAGAACGAATGATCCTTGAGACCAAAAAAAAAAAAAAAAAAAAAAAAAGGCTTTTTTGTTGCGTTATGAGAGCATGCGTTCTTAGAAAGTCAATTTCGGTTTGACATGGAATAAATAGTGCTAGTGAGAATAGTGGAACCTGCTAAAGCCCCTCGATCATCAATGTCAATCCAGTTCAGACCCATGTGGGGGAAATAGGGCCCGAAATTGATGGAAAACTACACGGGTGGTCAGCAGTCCGCGAGTAGGCTGGTGAGCTTTTCCTTCTCGGCGGAATCCACGGTGAGGTTGTAGAAATACTTCACCTGGACCCAGGCGCGGATGTACACGCAGTGGTATGAGGCAAGCGGTGGCAACCATTCGGCGGGGTCTTTGTCTCCCTTGGCCTGATTGACCCTGTCAGTGACTGCCACCAACTGGGGTCGGGTGAGGTCGTTGGCGAATGCTTCCCTCTGCGCACTGGTCCACAGGCGGGCGCCCGATACCCACGCCTCGCGCAGTGGCACGAGGTGGTCGATGTCCAGATCTGAGCGATTGTCCCACACAGCGCCATCATATGGGCTGACCCAGTGGCCAGAGGTGGCGGCGCAGGCAGAGTTAGTGACGACATCGGTGCCATCGCGTTTGAGGACGGTTTCCCGGGTGTCGCATTTGCCAGATATAATGTCCCAGAGCTTGAACAAACTCCGGCTGTATGGAGGCACGTTGTTCTCGGGCTCGACGGTAAGAGACGTCAGGTACGTCCTGGCTGTGGCGGCGCTGATGGGAGTTGGTAGCTCGGCCAAAGCAGGTGTCGCGGTAGCTAGAAGAGCGGCTGCGGTTGCCAGTACGAGGAATGGAGACTTCATGTTAAAGACTGAAGTAGCAGAGGATGTGGTTAGGTGGATAGAGGGATATGGAGACTTGAGATGTGTGGAGAGAAGAAAGAAAGAAAAGGCGAAAGGAGAGATGGCAAAATGTAGGACCTTTGAAGTTGAAGGGAAAATGCGTGTCTCCTTCGATCACGAAGCTGTTTACTCGACACGTCCTGTGGACCTGGGAAAACAGGGGGAAGGCAAGGGCATGCAAACATCAAGCGTGCAGTGTCGCACCAGAACAGGGTTTCGCGGGAAGAGAAAGTAAGGCACACACATCCGGAATACCCTTGCTCCGACTTGTTTTTTTCTCTTTCCCAGCACGCGCTCTTGAACGTTCGCTCAGAATTCTCACGCTCCAGCCTCCCCCTTCCTGTCTTTCTTGTCCTCCATCGTGTACTTTGCTCAATAAAGCCGAGATTGAATGCTGCTCTTGTTCCAATGCCCTTGTCTTCCTTCAGCACATGTGCGCACCACTCCCCTTGAAACGTGAACCCAGTCGAAGCGAGGCCTTGATCGCAATGCCCCTCTTCTTTCGGCAGACACCTCCGTTGTCTGCTTGTCCTTAGCCTGCCTCTACCGTGTTTTGCTCTTTCTTTCGTCCATTGCCCTCGATTTTTTTTGCATCTCTTCGTGATAATGATCTTGATCATTACTGGCGCTACGTGGTGTGGTATATGTACTGTTGATGGTTATCTCCCGTCCATGTGCTAATGGCAACCGTTCCGTTTGGTTCCTCTCAACCAAGCCGCACCCACCCAGCGTCCTGTACCGACACACATATCCAGACCTCCAGACTCGCAACAGCACCCACAAGTTACAACTACACAACTCTAAACGCACTTTGCATCCCCTGACATACTCCCGCGGAGTAGACCAATAAGATCCATGCCTTATTTTTTGAAAGGGAATCTGGTGCCTGAGTTTCGGTGGCAAACCTAGACAAGAGGATTAAAATCTACGCATTCGTGCAACAAGGAAAAAAAGGGTCCATATCTCAGTTGTTGGACTCAAAGAATGCATTCATTAATTGAATGAACAATGAAGACATGGAGAGGGAAGAGGACTCTAATCACGCTTCTACAATTGACAAAAAAAAAAGTGCATGCTGGGAGAGGAATCAAGGAAGGTGAAGATAGACAAGAAGAAAATAACAAAAACAAAAACGGAAGCAAAACGTCGGGGAAGTACGACTGGCTCTGTCGTACGACCCAGATCGCACCTAGCCAATGCACTCTCCCTCGGCGAGGTCCAAATGTGCTGGTGTGTCCGACCCTGGAGTCGAACCCCGTTTAACCATTTCTCCTCACCGCCACCTCAACAGCTTTAAGCCAATTGAAGCTTTCAGCGTTTAGAACATAAATGCTCATGACAGAAATTTTGGCCTGACCTCGCAGAGCGAGGGTCACGTGCATCACCACTGACTTAATCATGTCAAGCAAGAATAGCACTTTTCTCTTGAACGCCCTTGGCTTGGTGCATGTTAATGGAAGAGCACTTGACAGGACTTTACAACAAGCAATACTCTTCCTGCTTTTCAGTAGGACAAGGGCCACACGATGAAAGCTGAGCAAGGAAGGGGTATTTCAAAAGCAGAGCATAAAGATATGAAGGAACCTGGAAAAGGCGACGCTTGAAAATAGTAAAGAAAGGGAGCTTACTTGCTCGGCCCCCTCGAACGAGAAGGAAACAAGGAGGCAGTGTCTCTGGGTCACCAGCAAAATGATCTTGCCACCAGAAGATCTCGAAAGAAGAACGAGTCGTTGAACATGAACCATGGAAGAATGGACAAGAAAGATGTGGAAATCCCCTGCCCTTTTCTTTAGGAGTTTCAAGGCCGTGTATTGGAAAAACTTGTACATGCCTTGGCGCCCTTCCAATTGTTGACATCGCTGGACTCGCTTTGATTTAATGCAGAGTTGATCAGTTTGTGTTTTTTCTTCTTCTCTTCTTCTCTTCTTCAACGTTAACCACTTTAATACACCACATCACCGCTATTTACTCTACTACCGAGCCAATGAACCTCAACTTCTGAAACCCTCGTCATGACTTCGACTGGTGCTTTTTGGGTCTCAAGAATGTTAAGCCAGATCCGGCCGTCGAGACTAGCGCGTCCCTCTACGAGCAGCGGCCGCGGCGGCCTAATCAGACACCAACGCATGCGAGCCTTATTAGCACCCCTCAACAACCAAACTCAAACTTTCAAAAAACTCTGTCTTGTTGCCCGTATGAAACCCAACCCCTTCATTCTTCAAGTCGATTTCGAGAGCTGCCCTTGAATTCGAACATTGCACCTGCAGTCACACCGACGCTCCTCGACCTGTAGTGTTCAAGTCGACCTGGAAAGGCGCCCAAAAGGTTCTGCTCTCCTGCCATGAGCTTTGCGGGGTCTCTTTTGCGCTGACGGGTCACCCCGAACATGTCTTTGTCACTCCGAGCAACCCTTCGTTGCGAATATAAGAAAAAATCAAGCCCCGACTTGGTGGTCCCTGGGCTTGCGATGGTACTCTGGAGCGATTGACTTTGAGTGTACAGCTCAAGCAACGATCTGACCGAGAACCATGGACTACAGCAAAAGTTGAGGTCGTTAAAGAGACTACAAGAGCTTAGTATACAAACTGGAAGCGACTTCCTTTTGGAGGCATTGATGGACGAGCACGAACTTATCCAGCAGTGATGGATGTGGCAAAAAAAACTCTGGTACATGTCGATTGGTTCTGCGGCGGTGCCAAAACTGCTGAAGTCCCTAGCGCTGCAGGATTTGAGGCGTCTGATACGGGTAATGCCATGGCTACACACTCTGGATGTTGGTAGAAAGGGTGTATGAGCCAGAAATCTTGACGTGGCTCAATGCATCCGGACGGGGACTGTTCCATGGATTCTACGGCGACAGCTTTTATTTGTCGTGAACAGAATAAACGCGAAAATCCGCTTAAGGGCATTAGCTTTCATCGCGATAACCTTATATGAGAATGAGGTCAGATCAGATCTTTTTTGATCTTTTACCCCACCCTTCTCACATTCTCCAGACCGAGCAAACAATCAATCAATCATGGACACCATTACTATCCCCACTGCCGCGGACATGCACATTCACTTGCGCCAGGGCTCGCTCATGAAGATGGTCACCCCTGCTGTCCCCGAGGGTGGTGTCTCCATTTGTTATGTTATGGTAAATTGTTACACTCAGTGGCTCTCTCCCATGACAATTTTAACCTCCGAGAAGGACAGGATCCCCGCATTTCTTCGTAGACATGGACATGGACCAGGAGAACGGTGACACATAATCGGAAGCATAGGACTAGAGAATACTCACAACTTCCTGCTCTTTGCTTTCTACGATCCGACCCGACCCTTCTTGATAGCCCAACTTGCAGCCCACCATCTCCAACACCGAGATGGCTCTGGCCTACAAGGCCGAGCTCGAGGCCCTGGCCCCCAAGGTCACCTTCTTGATGTCCCTGTACCTCAACCCTGCCTTGACTCCCGAGGAGATCAGAAAGGCTGCCAAGGCTGGTGTCCGTGGTATGTTTTGGAGATCCTAGCCCTGAAGCACCGATTTGAAGCGTGAGAACATTTTTTTTTTATTCTTGTTGCACGCTAACGATGCAACAATTTTTTTTCTTTCATTTGATCTACATAGGTGTCAAGTCCTACCCCCGCGGTGTCACCACCAACAGCGAGTCTGGCATTGAGAGCTACGACATCTACTATCCCGTGTTCCAGGCTATGGAGGAGGAGGGCATGGTCCTGAACTTGCATGGAGAGATCCCCAGCGATGCTGAGAAGGTACTCCTCACGAAGCTCGATCTTAGGACACAATATGCATTTCGGCCGCATGAACACCGATATACTAACCTGCTATTATTTCTTTGGTCTATCCTAGAACATTTGCGTCATGAACGCGGAAGAAAAGTTCTTGGGGCACTTGAAGGACATCCACTTGGCCTTCCCCAAGCTCAAGATCATTCTCGAGCACGCAACCACCGAGGCCGCTGTCAAAATGGTCAAGTCCCTGGGTGACACCGTCGGCTGCACCATCACCGTCCACCACTTGCAGCTGGTTGTCGACGACTGGGCCGGCAAGTGCCACAACTTCTGCAAGCCCGTCGCCAAGTTCCCCAGCGACCGCGCCGCTCTTCGCAACGTTATCAAAGAGGGTAAGCCCAAACGACTCTTACTGAACAACAACATTGGGAATGGTTTTTGTTTTTATCCCGACAAAATATTTCATTGACGTTTTGACACTCACATGTATCTTACGTAATCGATATTTAGGCCATCCCCGCTTCTTCCTCGGCACCGATTCCGCACCCCACCCCTCGCACAAGAAGGAAGGTCCCGATTCGTGCGCCGGTGTCTTCACCACCCCCTTGGTCCTCCCTTACCTCGCCACTATCCTCGAGTCCTTTGGCGCCCTGGACCGCCTCCGTGGTTTCGCCTGTGATTTCGGCCGCAGCTTCTACGAGGTCAAGAACGAGAAGTGGGTCGGCGAGGTCAAGCTCGTACGCGAGAGCTGGAACACGCCCGAGAAGTATGCTTTCGGCGGTGCGGGCATCGAGGGCGAGAAGGGCGATGTCGTGCCCTTTATGGCTGGCAAGCCCTTGGGCTGGAAGATTGAGTCCATCGCATAAAGAAAAATCGGATATGTAAAGTCGAGTCCTAGGAATTTGAAGCGCTCATAAAAACAAACTGTACAAAATATTAACAAAGATCGCCACCAAATTCATTCTGTGAGTCGGTGGGGGGAAAGAGCCAGTAGTCGTGCTCCCACATGCTCTTTTCGGTCTGGATTTTCAAACCCATAGGCAATTGAGCCATGGAAAGGGGGACGTGGGTGAGATTCTACGGTGGTGTATTTTTGAGAGCGCAGCGCCCATTGCCTCAAATGTCGCAATTGACATACTTCCCAACGATGTGCACGGGTATCTTGCGCATGTATGTTCGTACTCTCAGTCAAAACAATACAAACGCAGGAGTACCTTCCCTCCACTCCATTCCACGAAAAAAAAAAAAAAAAAAAAAAAAAAAAAACATTCACTCCAGGGCTTTTGGCATGTGCTTTGCAAATCAAAAAGGGTACCTCTCTGCAGCCTGTATTCCTGAGAAAGTAGTTTGTTTCGTCACAGATATAACAGCAAGTAAGAGAGGCAGACCATACTTGCGATCTAGCCCTTATGGATGGGACAAACAAGTTTTGGATGGGGGGGATGAGGGACGGCTAAGTTCATTGCCTCGCCATGAGCGCCACTTACACATTCAAGTCGCCTTGTTTCCCCTTTGACTCCTTCGATCATCTTTGAAGAGTCGTAGCCCGTGCTATCCGATGAGAAGCAATACTCACATCTTTAGTCAACAAAAATGTGGCTTTCATTTTCTCGGTTGTTGCGTATGGCATCCATTGGTCAATCTCGGATCCACAGCCTGTTTTTTTTCTTTGTTGCATTCAAATCAAATAAACACAAAGAGTAGAGAGAGGAGCACAATTGAGAGCAAATTACCAAATCTCGCTTGCCTTTCTTCCAATGCCATTGGGATGGGCCCCCACACTGGCTCAACAAGTGGATGGCAATGCAAGGGGAGGTGAGTGGCCGTGTCCAATAATATCTTGGCATGGGACAAGGGTGTCCATGGCTCATGGCCCATGTATTGTCCCATGTCCACGTCCCAGAAGAAGCAATTAGTGGCCTCTCAAGTGAAGAGGTTTTCTTTTTTGGATCCAAACAATGTTTCGCTCCAGCCCAAGAGGGCATAGCATGGGCACTAATTTCGTCCAATGTACTTTTTTTCCCCCTGGGCCATCCAACGGCAGAACGAGGACTATTTTGCTTATGAAATTTACGCCCTCGACCGAAAGTGTATGTTTGCTTTCTTTGCTGCACTGAATGGGGAATGGGGAATGAGGGTCCCCTTTTAGACACGGATTTGCCGCCCTTTTTATGGGTCGATGGGGTCCCTTTTTGTAGCAAAGTCGATGGTGCTCGGCGAGAATGAAAAAAATTCAAGGGAGGATCCATTGACTAACGTGCGCTTCCATACCCCATACCAACACCACAACACGGATAATGAAACGGTGTGAGGGATCGTTGACGCCAAACTACATTCACCAAGCTCTTGCTCCTGGACCTGAAAGTGTCGCAACCCTTTTTATTTCTCCACGGAGACGTGAGTAGTGTACGTGTGTACCTATTTTTTCTGTCTGTTTTCATGCAAGTTGTCATCATTTCCTTTTTTTATCCTCGAGACGGCAAATCGAGACAAAGGCCCAAGACAACTCGAGAATGTCTTAACGACGGATAGGTGTACCCTTCACCCCCATTCTTTGAAGATGTCTTTCGATTATCATACATCACTCACTGTTCATGCCCCATGGTCTCGCATGCCTTTCATATCCATCCATGTGCACTGCCTAAGCCCTGCCATCCTCCATGGGTCACATCTATCAACCAAGCACCACTCTGATCTCGAGCAAGAAAGTAAAAACAAAAACAAACAGAATAAAGTGCTCTCATCCACCCATGCCCATTCCATCCACCTTTTGCAAAAGAAAAAAAAAGTGCTCACGCCATGCACATACACACACAAACCCTCCGTTGGTTCGTTCGTTCGTTTTTTTTTTTGTGTTCGTTGACTCGTTGTTCCCTTCTCTTCGACGGCTCTCATGAAAGAGAAGAGAAGAGTGCTAGTTTGTTTACATGTACATACTGAATGTGTGAGAATGAAACGCCCATCGGTCGAGTACACTCAAAATGGCCATCAAACACGAAAAAAAGAGTGTGTGTGAGAGAGAGAGAATGGGAACGAGAACGAGAGAGTTAATTCGCTTTGCTCACGTTTGTGTGGGCCTTGCAGGGAACATGCGTGCCCAGTGTATTGTGAAGAGTAATATTTGGATGTGCACTATGCATTAACCATGTCCATGCCGCATAGAAAGGCATGTGTATGCAGTTAGATGGTCGACACAGAGACTGCATTTTCTACTACACCATCCATTTTGCGCCCTTGCCTCTTCCTTCCTTCCTTTCTCTTCTTTTCTAGTTCTTCCTCTCTTCCCCTCATTCAACTTCCATTACCTCCAATTCTTCTCTCATTCATTCTCCTTCCTCACTGTTCTCTCATCAGTTCAGGCACACGAGGGAAAGAAGCACCGAGAGCAGAACAGGAAACTTCCCTCTTTCTCTCCCATACATACATCCACGACATTAAAGTTCAGCCAAAGCACGCACCCATCCCCTCATCCATCCATCCCTCTGTTCTCCACTTCCACTCTCTTCCACACAGTTGAACCCTGTTTCGATCTCATCCGCGCGTGTCATTCATTCCTTACTCATCTTTCATCCATTTTCATTCATTCTATTCTCTCCTCATTTGAACACACACACACACACACACACACACGCATACTCTCTCTCTCTCTCTCTTTCACTCTCTTAACGACTCCTTCCTCACGTTTCGTCTCACACGAGTAGTTTTCATTGTCTTAACGCCCGCCTTACCATAAACAATGAGCGTCAAAGACTCTCGCCTGTCACAGATTCTACCAGTCATCCGATGCTCAGACTGTGGCCATGATGTCCAGTTCAGGATGCTTGGTGAACACATATGTTCTTCTGCACCTCCCTTGCCACCCGTGCCTGTACTTCCTCTTGCCAAGAAACGTAAGCTGTTTCTCCCCTGCGCCACCAATCCAGCCCAAACCTGCACAACATCAATGATCCGCGAGTCCCTCGCCGCGTCTCAGAAATCAACACGCGACACAGCCTTTTTTTTTTTTTTTTTTTTTTTTTTTGTTGTGGAGTGCTCCTTTTTTCATTTCGCCTTGGATCTTCCCACCGCACACAGAAATGACAGAAATGAACCAAAGGAGACCATGTCCCTCCAATGTTTCGTGTATTGGTTCCAGCTCCTGGATGTGTTTTTGTTCCTTCTCCAGGAACACAGCTGCTCAGTGAATCCATTTGCACACAAAATCAATCACTAACACCCTGAACCTGTCCTTGAAATCAAAAATAGCCATCAGTGGTGTCTCCTCGGGTGGATACAAACCTAGTCATCGACCACCTCCAATCCCTATCACAGCACCACTGGCCATCTCCAAACACAACAACTTCTCAGGAGAACCACCCTTGACTCCAGGCAGACCATCCACATCTGCACCAAGACCCTCGCTGCCCTTCCTGGAAAAATACGCCAAAAAGAACAAGTCCACATCCTCTATCACACCACCCACGCCCACATTCCATTCCGAATACGATTACGGTCTAAGAGGCAACAACGATGGCCATGGTATCACTCTTTCGAGTGCACCTCTCCTCCTGTCCCCCACCACACCGACCACTCCAGGATTCAATGGGTCGAGCCATGGCAACAACCACTATGTCCGTGAGCAAAGAGACTACTTCCCAAGAACCCCTACGGACGATCGCTTCTCCCCCATGCTAATCCAGCCTCAACATCCATACGGACGCCACACTCCTACACATTACCCCGAGATACCTCTGCCCAAAACACCGCTCCTGGCCACTAAAAGTTTGCCACCAACCCCAATCACCCCATCCTTCAGAACTTCGCACCATCCTCAACCAGCACTACCCCAAAAGTCCAATGCTCGCAGTCCCTCCATCGCATCAGCCCATGGTCTCGGTTTACTTGTGGATGTACAAGGCAAAAACAAGGTACCATCTCGACCACAGTTTGGGAACGACTATGACGTAAACTCGTCATCTATGGATTTTACAAGCCCAGCATCCCCTCCACCACCTTCTGTCTCAAGCAAATTCAGCCGCTCAGGATCCTCGGGCTCGGCGGCCTCGTCAATCTTAGCCGAGTCGCGGCCGTCGGTAGGCTACAATCGCGAGCGGTCCAACACATTGCAGTCCGAGAGATCCGAACGCTCGTCGCGATCTGTGCGCTCGGAGCGCACTCGAGTGGACATGGAGCAACGGAGCGGCAGTGGATCCCTCGTGGAACGTGAGCGTGAACGAGAGCGACCATCGGTGCCTTCATCTCGGTTTGAAAGACCCCGAGGTCAAGATGCCGCTTCAGCCTACAAGACACCATCGCCCCCAGTGTCGCCAATGGAACTCCGGTCAGAGCCGCTTGTGAGGTCAGAGCCGCTTGTGAGCTCAAAGCCACAATACCGACCTCCCACTCCTCCAGAAGTCTCATCACCGATGCCAACTCGAGGTAAGCACCCCCACGCCAGGCTTACAAGAACGCACCTGCTCTTATTAGCACAACCCAACTCATGTACGTTATTGTTTTTTTTTTTTTTTTTTTTTGTTTTTTTGTTTTTCCTGCCATAGGGAGACGACCATCTGCACTACCCTCTCGCAAGCCCAGCACAGATCAGTTCGACGCCCTGATGGAAGACCTGATGCAAGAGATCAACATCCTCCCAGCAGGCACCAACTCTGTCCGTAACTCTACTCGATCAGTGTCTTCCTCAGTGAGCCGCTCACGGTCTCGACCCAATATCCCAGAGTTTGGCCGCGATCGGGCATTTACGACATCTTCGACTTCCGCACCCCCAACACCTGGACTGCCCAACATCACAGGCGGGACTGAGAACTCGAGAGGATATCGCTCGACCCGGGAAAGCCGCTCCACGGCCTCTGAACGGGCACATGAACGAGAGCGTAGTCGAACCATGGAGGACAAGCCTAGTGAACGTGAACGAGAGCAGGAGAGAGAGCGCACTGACGACAGTTCACGAGAACGCGATCGTTCACACCGAACTACAACAGAACAGGAATCACGCGTGGATCGAATGCGTACACGGGACCGGGAAACCCGGGATCGAGAGCGAGCCTCCACGCGCTCGTCCACCCGCAGTCGGTCGGTCAATGGACGCGGTATTGTCGCTCACTGTGAAGGCTGCAAACATGACATCCAATCGCACGAAACATTGGATGCTGTCAAGATGGCCCACGGTGACTACCACCGCGAATGCTTCAAATGTGGACGGTGCCGCCGTCCTATCGAGTCGGCCATAGAGGCGCGTGAGTACGAGGGGAGACTACTTTGTGAGCGAGATTACACTCGTGTGAAGGAAAGAGAAGCTCAGAAAGTTACCCCACCATCACCATCATCGACATCAACATCAACACCAAAAGCATCCTCGCCTACCTTTTCTCGTCGTCCAGTCTGTGCCGGCTGCGAGGGCTCCATCCATAGCTCCGAGACCGCCGTCTATGCCCTGGGAAAATCCTGGCACGCGCACCACTTATCCTGCGACCACTGCCACCAACTCATCCAAACCCACGAGGGCCACGTCGAGAAGAACGGCCGCGTGTACTGCCCCCGGGACTACAACGACTTGTTCCTACCCAAGTGCCGTGGGTGTGGCCTCGCGCTCGAGAAGGAGGCTGTCTGTGCCCAGGACGGCAAGCTCGAGGGCAAGTGGCACTCGGGCTGCTTTGGGTGCCAGTCGTGCAAAAAGCCCTTTCCGGACAAGAGCTTTTACGTCTTTGAGAATGCGCCTTACTGTCGGAGGCATTACCACAGGATGAACAATTCGTTGTGCAAAGGGTGCGACCAGCCGATTGAAGGGTCTTGTGCTCAAACTATGGAGGTAAGGATACAAAAAAGAAAGAAAGGAGGGCTCTTGGTTTAGTTTTTTTTTTTGGTCGTAAGTCTAGGAGGGACTGAATTTATTTCTTGTCATCTTTCATCTTAGGGTTGGCGCTTCCATCCAAACTGCTTTGCATGTGTCGAGTGTCGAGCGCCCCTAACGGACGTGTACTACAACTACGAGAACAAGGCGTACTGCGAACGGGACATGATGATCATCCAACGGACTCGTCATAACGTTCGAGCAGAGCGACGAAGGACTTTTGTTGGAAGGATCTAGCCAGGTAGAAGAAAAAGAAAAGCCTAGAGGAGCTTTGGTTTTGAGGTCTTATCTAGAAAGTGCATAAAAAATATTGTCGGACAAAATATTTAGAACGGATAGAATACGCTCGTGAGTATGCTTGTTTGCTGTTTGGGAGAGTGCAGAAGAACATGTATGGTGTGGTCCGAGCGCGGAGGACGAGTCTTTTTTTTTTTTTTTTTTTTTTTTTTTTTTGGAATGGAGTTTGAGCCGAGCATGTCCTCACCACGCTACGAGTGCGTCGGTGTAGTTCTGAGACTTGAATATTTAACCGTTTATGTGTTGTTTTTTTCTTGGGGTGCATCATGCCTAGGCGGTGCATTGTTATCTACTCGCATGTCGTCCTTGACAGTTTGTGATATGCCAAAGCAGAGAGCATGAATTCCGTGACGATCATCTAGTCTTTTTTTTGATGTCCTTTCTACGTCATGTTGAGGCGTTTGCCCTACCAACGACTAATGTCACTATACGTTCATTTTTTTTTCCTTACTGCCTTCCCAGTGCTCCCAAAGGAAGAGAAAAAAAAGGCGAAGGGGGGGGTCCATCTTTTCGGAATGGGTTTATTCTTGTTCCTGTGAGTCCTTCCTTCTCTACTGCTCCCTTCCGCAAATCCTCCGTGCAGACGATTGTAGACAGATTGGTAAAGCTGAACGATGTATGCTAATCCACGACACTGAGTTACTCGACCGATCTTTCTTTTTTGTTGCTTCCCCTCGTTCATCCTCATGTCGTCTGTCTGTGTTTTGCCCCTAACTCCTACTCCTCAATTAAATACCATCGATTTCATTATTGCAACCTTTGCAGATTGACGAGGGACTACGATCCGCTTTCATGGAGACAAAAGGAGTTACAAAGACATTTTTCCCTTTCTTGCCATCTTGGGCGTGGAGTGTAGTTTGTGTGTGGTGTCTTTGGAGTTTTCGTCCGCCTTCTCTCCTTGGAAGAACCAGATCTTCCAAAAACCATACGCGATAAATGGACATGTGGGATGTGTGGACTTCATGATACCTAGAGACGGAGTCAAAAAGGAAAAGGAAAGGAAAAAAAAAAAAAAAAAAAAAAAAAAAAAAAGAAGGAAGCACGAAGGAGCATTTTTTTTTTAGGGGGTCGACGAGTTGTAAGGTCGCAAGGTAGTCAAGGTGCGAGTTTCCCGATCCTTTCCCGTTTTTTCCCAAGGAAACTGCTTCATGTTTGTAACTGTGCTTTGTATGAGTGTGCAGGAAAGTGTTCTCACACCAGTTGTGTGTGCTCCTGTGCAAATTACACTGACACGATTAACGTTTTTTTTTTTTTACTGATTCTCTTGAGTATTTCGATCGTCGTGGGACTAATATCAAGGAAAAGCAGGCATGTGGTTAGCTAACTTGGCTCAGCCCATGCCAAACTGGGACTAGCTTGAGAAAACAAAAGAAAGAATGGAGGAAGACAAGGGGGGAAAGAGAACAAGAGAACACAAACTCAATCGATGCCGACATATCTGTCCCTGCAAAGGTGCACACATGCTCACTTGGAGAGAGAGATTCACTTTGTGTTTTTGGATGTGTCCCAATTTCTGATGCCGATTTGCTCCTTTCCTTTGTATGTTTGGGCAGAGAGAGAGATCTCAAAGATACAAACACAGTGGGTGTGGATGCGGCACTGTGTCGATATGAAGGATGTCGAGCGAGTGAGTGCCGAATAAGGATTAGACCCGCCACCGCTGGATCATCCATCTCTCACACTCTCATATCACAACAGAAAAAGCAATTAGATACCGCATGTTGTAGTGCCGATATGGTTACGTGATGTGATCGATTCGGTGCGGTACAACACAGATGCACATCTCCCTTTTGGCAACAAACATCTCTCTTTATCTCTCTTTGTCTCCACTGCTCCACTCATCATCCGTGTTCTCTTCTCTTCCTTCTCTTTTCTTTCTCTTTTTACTCATTCCCCATCCTTCTTCTCACCCATCCCTTCATCCTCTTCCCAATCTCATCCTATTCATTCTTGACTCCCATTCTTTCTCTCTCACTCTCCCACTCACTCTCCCACTCTCTCTTACTCCATTCTCTTTCACTTCCATTCTTCTCTCCTTTATTTTTTGCCGTCGTCGTCCGTGGGTTGTCCTTGTTCTCATCCTTTTTTTCTTCTTCTGCTCTTTCCTTTCTGTCGTACATACATACATACATACATACATACGTCTTTGGTTGCGCAACATATTCAACTGTCGTATGGAAACACCCATGAGCTAGCAGGAGCAAGCACACACCTTCCATATAAGCAGCCTCGTCTCTTCTCCACTCAAAGCCCACTTCCCAACTCAACTTAAAACTAAGCCAACTCAAAACCAAACGAGCGACCATGGATCATCAATCGCGCTCTCTGTCAGACACCCCTTCGCCATCGGACCATCACATTGATCACTATAACCACCGTCATCAATACCGACATCAAGAACACAGCCACAGCCATAGCCACAACCACAACCACAACTACCACAACGAGTATACTAGGTCGGAATCACCCTTCAGGCATCAATACTCTCGCCATCCACGCAACGTCGAAGCTCCGTACTATACCCCTCAAAGACTTTCCTACCCGTACCCTCCTCACCCATCGGCCCATCCTCACGCAAGAGCCTCCTTTGATGATGTGCCCCCAAGCCAAGATAGCCGATATGACTATCCACGTCACCAAGACCGTCCAGACGACTACATTTCCGATCACTCAAAGGACTCCCGGGAGAAAGGCAGGCGGTTGTCTGGACCACCTCTCAACTACCCTCAATATCCCATGCGGGATCAAGACCATGGTCGCCGAGAAGACGGCAGGCCAGAATCGGACGACAACTATGGACCTCGAGAGATAGGACCCACAAGGCTTCGCAAACATCATTACTATCATTCGGATCGTATACCTCTACCACGCCACTTTGACGAACCTCGCCAAGAACGAGATCCTATCGACAGTAAAAGATCAACTGAACAACAGCGCCCACCCTTCCGTCCTCCTCCTTCAACTTCTTCATCATCCCAGTCGTCAAGTTCCTACGGCCCTCAAAAACCCGACCACGCCAACAACAAAGAGGACGTCGATGAAGGTCCAAAGTCGTCCAACTTTCGCTTCGGAACCACCATGCCAACCACCATCGATCTCCAATCTGCGATCGAGAGCTGTGATGCGCTCTGTAAGTTTGCACTCCACTACTCTGCACAGGCGCCACCTTCAGGAGTGCAGGAGCTCAGTAGCGACAGCATCCTTGACTCTAGCGAACGTGCCAATCTGCACATGATCCGGAGTATGAACACCACGATGCTTATTGGGCTCCAGAATTTGTCCCGCGCCGAAAAACCTACCGAGGACGAGAACCAACCATCTTCTGATCCCCATCATAGCATCCAACGCCCCCCACAATCAGTCATGGATGAAGATGAGAGGATCCAGTTTGGACCTGGACCACCCTCAAACGAGATGGTGCACGAGCTTGCAAAGGCCGCAACCTCGATCTTTCAACTGGCGATCCGTATCAAGGCATGGGTCGGAATGACACCCGCAGAACGAGAGCTAGACGAGGAGATCAACATTATTCGAGGAAAGCGGTGTCTACTCATGGACAAGTCTCTGGCCGTTCCCACAGTGGACCAGCATGGGAACCTCCAAAAGGACTGGGCCGTCGTCCCCGGGGCCAACTCCAACTCGAAGAGCTTCTATGAGCGACAGAGAGACCTTGAGCAGCAGCGCAAAATGTTGCAACAGCCACGTATTCACCAAACACTCAGCCAACACAATCACCGCAACCCCAACCATAGCCGCGACATCCAAATCCACCATACAAAGCACGACCCATCCCACGGAAACACCGATTCCGAGCGCAGTGAGGCTGAGGACTACCGCCGATACGACTCTGGTTTCTCATCGTCGACCAACTCCAACGCCATGTCCATGGATCGATCCAATGGATCGTCGTACGCTTTGTCCGAGTCAAATTTGACTAATAGGTCCGTTTCTGGCATTACCCAGGGACTCCAAAGCAGCAACATCAGCCACCACAATGACAACAGGAGGAGCAGTGGTTCCATCAGTGGAACCCTCATCAACCATGGCGTCAAAAAGACCACGCCCGAGAGCACGCCACACCAAAAGTACCGCAAGCGAGCCAAGCGCACACAGCCACCGGGCAGATGTCTATCCTGTGATTCTTCGGACACTCCAGAGTGGCGACGCGGACCAGACGGAGCACGTACTCTTTGCAATGCCTGTGGACTTCGTAGGTCTTTTCTTCCTCAGTTTCCCTATTTTTTTATTTATCAAGCTGCTCATGATGACTTACACATCTTCTCTCATTTTCTCGTTATTCTTTGACAGACTATGCCAAGCTACTGAAGCGTCAAAACGAACAGAAGCAGCAGTCAATCGTAATCCCCCCCAACAACACCCGGACGGAAGATGGTCCATCACCCCGTGGAGAGCAACTTCAGATCATTACCTTCCAATTGCGGCGACAGCAGCGAGGCGAATCTTCAGAAAGCACGACAGGAGGAGGATCCCAAGTGGGCCATATGTCACAACAACAACAACAGGACTCGGGAGCGCTGGTCGTACGCCGTTCGTCACAGCCGAGTGTCTCGTCCGATAATTCTCCCATGACCAGCCAACGAGAGCCGTTCTCCGGACAGGAATTGGTGCAAGATGGTGATGTTCGCATGGCGTGAAGACTTCCCCTTCCACCCCCTTCATCTTCTCCTTCCTTCCTTCTTCCTCCAAGGTTATTTACCTCCATGTAATATTACACCGTTTTTCTTTCTTTGTACTTTACGTTTTTGATCCACTTTGTTCTTATGCCCTACCGCAAAGCCACAACAAAATAATAATAATAAAAAAAAAGATGGTAATATCCAGCAGCACAATAGGCCTTCTTTTCTTGTCGGTTATTTGACTTTTTTTGTCTTTCTTTATACAGGTTTTGTTGGGGTATTATGTACAGTTGGAAATGGCACAGAAGTGTAAAAAAAACATACAGCAAAGCAAGCAAGTAGAGAACGATAAAGAGTAAAAAAAGGGGGGGAAGAAAAAGCGATGGAAGCAAAGTACAGGGTTGACTAAAAAAAAAGTTGTAGAAACAGAAAAAAGATGAAAGGCTAAAAAAAATATATATAAAAAAAAGCTTGTGGTACGAACGCAGGCTACCAGAGCACGTCCTGATCTTGAGGCAGCAGACCATGGACAGGGTGGTTGGGACCATGCTGGAGCGCCTGCTGCTTCTCGAATGCCAACAGGGCCGAGTAGTCCTTCACCGTGGCGCGACACTCGAGTGCCGTGACCAGGTCGTCCATCTCGTCACGCTTTTCACGACGCACTCTCCGATGCGTTCTTGTCGTGGTCGCAGGGCGGTGAAAGTAGTTGTTATGCTGCGAACGCTCCTCCTCGTCCTCCAGATCGTCCTCAAACTCACCCTCCTCATCCTCCATTTCTTCTTCCTCCACAGCCTGGCTCCCTTCCAGCCAGCGCGATTTCTCCTCCAGTCCAAGACTCTCCCAGTAGATCATCTTGGCAATAAACAGCTCGTCAAAGCGCTGCGTCTGGGAGGCCAGCTCGCGGTAGGCTTCGCGCTTGAGCAGCATCATCTCTTGGGCCTCTTGGTTGTCTCCTCCTCCTCCTCCTGACAACGACGACGCTGACAAGGCTGTAGTCTCGCTTGATCCAAACTCTATTCTTGGGGACCCGTGACCCTGTGAATCTTGGAAACCGTCAACAACAACACCAACAGACGTTGGTGCGTCTTCGATAGAGACCAAAAACGGAGTTGAGGAAGAAGAAGCAGCCGAGTTCTTGTCACCCTGAATGTTGTTGTACAGATTGCGGTCCAAGGAGACAAAAGTTGTACTATACGCACGAACTCCAATGTTGTTGTTGTTGTTGATCGGATGGCTGTTGAGGAGGCCGTTGTGGTTGCTCAGATAGCGGTGGTGGTTGTTGGAAGAGTAGCTCGATTTTGAGATTCTTGAGGTACTCTTGTTGGTGTGACGACCGCTACTACCGTTGTTGTTGCTGGACCGTGCTCGAGCCATGGATCGCTTCTTCTTTACATAGATCGGTCGTATCCTGCTAGCCTGCGACTATGTATTTGTTTGTTGGTTATGTTTAAGAACGTTGAGAGTAATGGCCCCCCACAAATTGATAAATGCATGAAAGAGGGAGAAGAAAGACAAGACATTGGTCAGAGATGTGCCGTAGAAGGTCATTTGAACACTGGTGCTTGTTGCAATTGCCTGCCATCTATCTTCCTTGGAATGAAACCAAGGCTGTTGTGTTCATTACCAAAAGATGAGCATGAGTGTTCCGGTGTTGCGAACGAGCGATGCGCTCCTTGAGGCGGAGGTAGTTGAGTGGCACTGACGAGGGTGTTGAGGTCATTCTTGGTTTTTGGAGCGACCGCTTGCCGTATATCCCCATGATTGCTTGTGGTGGTAGTTTGTTGGTTTCTCTGTCTTTTGCGTGTTGTTGAGCCAAAATCCAGTCGCAGTGTCAAGAAGAGGTTTTTTTTTGGTTGTGTGGTTCAGGGCTCAAGGGACAGAGATGGATATCGTTGTGCTGTTGGCAGGGCAAGGCAGGGCAAGGCAAGGACGACCACGGAGCTTTGGGTAATGTGTGTGTGAGAGAGAGAATGGAAAGTAGAAGGCAAAGAAGAAGAGACGAGGCGAGAAAGTGTTTGAAGTGAAGGTGTGCTACAAAATTGTTGAGTGCAACGGCTGGCTGTGATTGGCCAGAGGAGAGAGCAAACATTTGATTCCTGCGTCACACAACCGCCAGATCGGGTTGTGTGAGAGGACACACTGTCGAAGGCCTGGGAAGAGAAGAACAGGCTATGTTTGGAGCAAAGGCAGCTTGGATGCAAACAAAGGCAAAGGCAAAGACAATCGCACTAGGCAATGCTTCGCCTATGACGTCCGTCGCACATATTCAGCATGGGCCTTACTTTGTTGGACCAGATGACGCGTGGATGATGTGAACAGGTGACATTTTGTCTAGGCGACAAGGACAAATATCCCCGCCCTATGGGCTACAAAAATGTCCACGGATACCGAACCTCATTGCGCTCGACAGATGGACCCATAACAGATCAATATAATATTTGTATGCACTTATTTAATGTAATGCTGCCAGATCTCTGTATACAGGCGATCGTTCTATCAATACTAGTTTTTGTTTTCCTGGCAAAAAACCTCCTCCATGATGATGTTGCGTGATCCTTTTTTACTTTCCAAGCTTCTTGCGCAAGGCTCTGGTTCTCTTGCGGAGCTTCTTGTACTTGTGCTTTCTCATCTTGATTTTCCTCTTGCGCAACACACTGGTCATGTGCATCACGTTGGTCTCGTCCATCAAGGGATCCACAATGCTCTTCTCCTGGAGCTGGCCGTCGATCTGCTCAAAGAACTTTTGCACTGCCTGCTCAGCCTCGGGTGTCGACATGACGGATACTGATGACGATGATGATCCTGTGGGTGGTGTGAAGGGGCGGAGAGTCGAGAAGTAGGCGCTCAGCTGCTCGTCAGAGTCTAATGGAATATGTAGAAGTATATATACGGGTTAGATACCAGATCAAAAAAAGTTGTCGGACATGATCACAAGTATCCAGAGCATCTCGGTCAAAAGCGAAAAAGAGCTCCAGGCACGCATGGATCGGAAAGCTTCCAGGAACCATGTAGATCGAATAGCTCCAGGATCCAATTGATAGGAGCGAATAAATAAATAAAAAAAAGACACTTGCCTTCAAACTCCTCAAAGTTCTGGGCAAACATGGGTCCGTTGGTGATTCCGAGGAGAGGGCGATGGAGAGCAAAGAAGGAGCCATGAGCGAGATCAACCCGGTGCAATCCACCGAGGGCAGCATTGGCCGAGATGTTGTCGGAGACCATGGCCATGTCATAAAGGTTGCTGATGTTGTTGTTGCTCCATGAGGACGATGACTGGAAGCGGTGCGAGGCAACAATTGTGCGGAGAGTGTTGGTGTTCCTGGCCAGACCCATGAGGGGCGAAGCAGCCCGCTTCACGGCTGAGAATGTGGCGAGCATAGTTGTGGTTAGGTGTTGGCGTTCAAAACGGAGAAGAAGGTCCTTCCTCAGAGTCCTTTTACATACCAAAACAGCCGGATCGTTTGTTTGACTGCCTTTTTTTTGATTTGTTTTGTCCGCCCCCAAGGGGAAGGTGCCTGAGTCATGTGACTTTTGGATATGGGTAAGCAGCACAAACACCCGCCCGAAAGCAAGCTTTGTTAGAAAAGTCCAACCAAAGGCAGTTCAAAGTGTGCATTTTCATGCAATGCATATGCTTGATGCTTATCATCAGTCGCGCAGAAAATGTGTGTTTATAATACTGCAAGAATATCGCTGCACAAGCCATCCCTTCCCATGTCTCTTGACCGTGAGGTTACGAAAGGTGCGCACCCCTTAATTTTGTCATCCATTTCGCGGTGACTGGCATCGCCCATGGCTTTGCTGCGAGAATTTTTTTCTGCAGAGAAAGGTGCTTGGCCTGCTCAGAACGAAGAAAAAAAAAGAGACAAAACGCTTGCGTTCAGCGAAGTGAAGAAAAAAAACGAGTAACTCGAGGACAGAGCAAACATCCATCCCACATCTCATCCGTCAATACTCTTCTCCAAGCGACCTTCCATCCTTCCTCTCCTCGCCCCTCCTCCATCGTCGTCCTTGCAGGTTTTGCCATTTCTGACAAGTTCATCAGGTAAGAGAAATTATGTCTGCAAAAGAACACATATGGGGTTGCCTATTTTGGACCATACATATTGGACCCAGTCCAGCCAAAACTGGGCATAGCCATTGGCCTGATGGAAGGTGGAGAGACGCACTATTTCATGCGCACCTGTTCTTTCTGCATGAGCTGATGACCACCAAGAGTACAATAGTGAACATCATTCCGCCTCCCCTGGATATGAGGTTTCCATCATCCTTCATTCATCATCCTCAACTAACATTTATTTTTGCCCTTTGACCCATAGTTTCAAGAGACTGATAGGGATAAGCCGCACCTTCAGATACCTTTCCATTTCGCCGCTATCCTCGCCACGCAAATCAAGCCTTGTACCATATCCATTCAGCCTTTGCGCAGTCATCTGGAGCCATTTGATCCGCTAGTATATCCCATCGCCGCTCCTTTTGGACATCCTACCAAGACCTTGGCTCTCATACACACCTGACACGGACCTTAAATACCAGGAGCAAAGAAGCACAACTTTGGCCCACTTTATTCGTCGCATCGAACCCAACTTTTGATCCAACGCCAGCACTACTCGAGAATTTCGTCCGCGCGATTATTAATCGCCCATCAAAGAATATCCCAAGGAACCAACACACTTTAATAACGACTTTATACCAAGAAGCAATGACAAATCCACGCTCATCAGGGAAACGGGAAACGAACTGGATCGAGTTTTATAAGAATGGAAAACCAAAGGATGTGGAAGTCATCGTGATTGACGATGACACCCCACCACCCTCTTTGCCCTCAACCTCATCACGATATGCACCCAACCACGCCAGCTCTAGCAACGGATCGTCCTCGTATCACAACATGAACTCGTCGATTCCAGTACCGACATCAGGGCGTGTGACCAGGAGGACCAACAAACGACTGCCCTCAACGGACTTGTCACCCAACGGATCGACCGTCCCGCGGCCTCAGGCCAACTCCCAGTACACGTACCAAGCGACACCTATATATCCATCTCGGAGCCAGCAGCATCTGGCGACCTCGTCCACTTACTCCACTAACGGTGTCAACTCGTTACCAGGACCAGGAACCCACGTTGACGTTCCTCCCGCCAAAAAGAAGAGGAAATCTAATGCTGGCCTCAAGTATGCTCCGACCAACTACCCATCGACATATACCGCTCCATCTTCCGCTCTTCCCCGAGAAGTGAGTAACTTTGAAACTTGATAATGGGGCCAAAATATGCGAGATAAAATAGGGTAGGTCAGTTATGTCTTTGCATCTTCTAACGCTTAATGAAATACGTACAGGATCCCGCCAACGATTGGGATGACAAGGATGGCCACTTTATCGTACATGCGGGCAAGGAATTCACTGGTCGATGTATGTACCCTCCTAAGTTATGGATTTGACCCATGCGATAATGATGGAATATGATGGAATCTCTAAACTAATATCACTCCTCATCACTATAGACGAGATTGTCAAACTCTTGGGTCAAGGAACGTTTGGCAAGGTTGTTGAATGTCTGGACTTGGAGACAGGGAATCGCTGTGCGATCAAGATCATTCGAGCTGTTCAAAAGTACCGCGACGCAAGCAAGATTGAGGCCCGGGTTTTGAGCACGTTGAAGCAGCACGACCCTCGGAACGATTTGTAAGCTTAGCTTTTTTTTCTCCACGGAGCATGTCGAAGATACGGGACTAATGGGCAACCAACGCTCTTATTATTTTACTAACTACGCTTTTATTTTTAAAAAACAGCAAATGCCTCCACTTGAACGACATGTTCGACTTCAAGAATCACATTTGCATGGTGTTTGATCTCCTGGGACAATCTATATATGACTGGCTCAAGGACAACAACTTTTGCGCCTTTCCTCATAATCAGATCCAGTTTTTTGCCAAGCAACTATTGACGAGTGTTTCCTGTAGGGTTTCAGACTGGGCAATATCATGTCGGAACAAGCATATCCTGGGGAATTGTAAGCGGATGTAGCTAATACCGCTTTGATCATTTTATTCCCATAGTTTTACACCGCCTGCGTCTCATTCACACGGATTTGAAACCAGAAAACATTCTGCTGGCCAATGGTGCCTACAAGCAAGCGCCCTATAATGTGAGTTTGACTTTTTGTTCAAGATTCCGAAAGGGCTATACATCGACAAGGGTCGACGAATACTCATTCATTCTGGCGAACTTCATGTTGAAAATAATAGAAAGCAGGGAACAAGACGAGGCGGATACTTCTCAACCCAGAGATTCGGTTAATCGATTTCGGGAGCGCAACCTTTCAGGACGAACATCACTCGACGGTCGTCAGCACAAGACATTACCGCGCACCGGAGATTATATTGGGTAAGAGATCCTCTGTCCTTCCTCTGGCACGAGATGACGCTATTATCCATAACAGTATGTGCTTTGTTCACTAACCTCCATCATCAACATTTCTTTTGTTTCAGGCATGGGTTGGTCTTACCCTTGCGACATATGGTCCGTGGGATGTATTCTAGTCGAGTTCCTCACTGGAGAGGCGTTATTTCAGACGCATGACAATCTGGAGCATCTGGCCATGATGCAAGCCGTCCTTGGACCTTTTCCCGAGAAGATCATCCGGGCCACACAGTAAGGCATTTACTCACGCGGAAAAATGATTGATTAGGAGAGGCCTCGAGCTAGAAGACTAATATTTTCTAACTTTTGCCTGGCATTACTTAGCAAATCGTCACAAAAGTACTTTGTGCGCGGTCGCCTGGATTTCCCGAACGAAGAAACGAAAAACCCTAGCAAGAAGTTTGTCAGGTCGTTGAAGCCACTTTCGGTAAGCTTTTTATTGTGAGAATAGCGAACAAACTGAGCAGAATACCAAGTAAACGGGACACACCTAACATCCTTGAACCTCCTTCACTTTGTATTTTGTCTACTTCCTGTAGAGCTTTGTCGAACCAGTCTCTAATCGGGCGGAGAGTCTCTCCTTTGCCTCGGACTTTATTGACCTGTTGCGTCGTCTCCTTTGCTACGATCCAGCGGAGCGCATCACAGCCGCTCAGGCATTACGGCACCCGTACTTTAACTATGTCTTGGCTGAGAATGGCGAAGTCTTGGCTGTGAAGAGGACATCATGAGCCTCTCTCTTTCTCTCTCTCTCTCTCTATCTCTCCTACACAACTTGTACAACACTTTTTTGCCCAACGCCGGCCTCCCTGGATCGTGCTATTTTACCCTCGACATTTTTGGTGTAATATTCAGACTAGAAAGGAGGTCGAGGGTGTTCTCTACTTTCCAGGATACCAAACTTATTTGTTGTAGGAAAGAACCAATATATCTCCCACTTCGCAAAAGACTCGCCTGGATGGGCGCGAATTTACTATTTGTTGCTACTAGTTGTCTTGAAATACATGTCACTTAGCCAAAGAGTTGTACCCAGACCAGAAAAAAAAATGCTAGAAAGCAGTACACGCGTGCTACAGACAAGAGTGAGCGCGAAAGGGTTACGGATCATAAATAACAATTGCAGTAGTAAGCGACCAGTGTTCCTCCTTCCCATTCTCAAATGCGAGATGCACATCTTCACACCTGCATTCCCCCCCCCCCTCTCAAGGCCCCCTCTCAAGGACGCTCTACTGCGCTCACTCTGAGTCTTTGGCTGCTTTGGGATTTTTGTTCTCGTAATTGCGCCAGGGACTTCTTATTTCTTCACTGCTTTCTTTGAAAAGAGGAGGACGATGAAGTAGTTTTCTACGCAGTAGCCCTAGAACCAGATATCTTGATCTGTGAGCACATGTGAAGTGCTGGAGTCCAAAGGCCCTCTCATGATGTGATGTCTTTTGCACTTTCTTTCACCGCTCATCTCGTTTCTGTTGACTTTACTAGTAGCGTAAACACATGCGATAACTGCGTTCTCGTTTGCTCTTACTCTTCTTGTAACTTTTGATTTGTTCTCGCAATGTATAGACAAGAAGTCGCCAGATCTTCGTTCAACGAGCACACGGAACTTTGTTGGAAAGGAAACACCTGATATTCCCGACGACTCTTTATCCGAGGGGGAACGCGGTTGCCTCATAATTTGTGGTCGCCTTTATTGTGTGCCAGGTTACTGTTACGCGTCCATTCGGTCACTATCGTGATGCCATCGTACCTCAACTACTGTTTTCTTCTAGCATCTACTGCAAAATGGAAATGGCGCGTTCTCAATGTCAGTGCAACACGGTTTCTTCAAGAGTCTGGGCAATCACTATTCGTAGCCTTTTGACCAGTATAAATACTGCAAGTTCCCTCCTCCTCATCTTGTTCTTTACCAGCTCTCTTCCAAGCATCCTCCTCCTCCTCCTCCAACAACAACAACAACAACACTCAACTAACAACCACCAACCAACCAACCATCAACCAACCAACCAACAACATGAAGCTCACCTACGTTTGTATCTTCGCTGCTATTGTGACCTACGTTACCGCCGCTCCACAGTAAGTACTCGATCGAGGGTCTTTTTCTATTAGAACAACAAAGTTGAACCACACAGCGATCGTTCACTAATACAAACTGTCCATTTTGTTTCCCTTGCTTCTAGCGTCTGGGCGTAAGTCATAATGCCGCATTGGATTTGTAGCATGCTCAAGGAAGAGATAGATCCGTACACTAACATGACTGCCTTTCGATGGCCACACACCAACGTCCACTCACAGCACGTATGTCATGACATGTTTTCGCCCAAGTTACATAGTTGAGGACATGATACTAGCTCTAATGTACTGACATGTTCTCCGTCTGTGTACCTTTTGTTAATTAGCGGGTAGGGTTTAGGATTCACGTCCACAAACTAAGGATGGGCATGCTTCCATTGTACTAACTTTTTTCTTTGTTCTTTTCGATGTTGACGACGTGTATTTTTGCCCAAACAGAAAGTGAGTCGCTCATCCCGCTCCCCCTTCAACTATCTACAATGGAGACGTAATGATGTGATGACCCTATCCAGTGATATAACCATTCTTTTGTTGTTCCCTCCATCGCCATCTTCAACAGCACCTTCGGAGGCCTGCTCAACAGCGGTTAAGACGCAATCCCTACCCTTCTCAGGGGGATGGTATCCCTCCATAGTGTTGCTTAACTCTTTCCTTCCCCCACATCTAACCTATCACTCGGCTACTTTGACCCTGTCCCTAGATCTGCTGAGATCGGAGGAGGCCCCGACGTGGCGGTAAGTGCTTTTGTTTGATGCTTCAAGTTTCCCAGATACGCTCACTGAACGTCCAAAAGCCTTAGTAACTTCTTTTTTATTATCTTTTGAACCATTCTAATCCCACCATCTGTAGATTGTTGATACAGAGTCCAACGGACAAGGCGATTACTCCGCTGGTGCCATCGTCATCAACGATGACTAAAACTCTCGGCGAACAAGACTGGGAACAAGCGTAAAGCTGAAGTCCATGGCCTCTGCCAAGTCAAAGTTTTCCAAGGAGATATTTGAACATCCCTTTTTTTCTTGTTACTCTAATGAAAAGAATTAAAGGCATCTATTTCCAAACTATAATGTCTGATATGAAGGTGTGTGCGATAAGGTCTGTCCGCTGTACAAAAAAAAAAGATGACATGGCTAGAGTCTCTGTGGGGTTCAGCAATAAAAGTATCTCAAGATTTAACTACGAGAAACGATACTTGCATATTCGGTGTGTGTGGTGGATATTGCGAGAGAAATCGCAGTTACTGAACGACGAGGTGAAGGTGAGGGTGGGATCACTAGTGTTCATTTTGATTGTTCTGACTGCATGCACAGCCATGTCAGGAATATCAAAGAAACAGAAAAAAAAGCCATATGCCATGATTCTGTTGACTCCACATTGCAAAGATTGTTGGCTAAACGGGTGGAAAAGTGTACCCTTTATTTTGAATCTCGACAAGAAATAACCATTGTCCAAGCACATGCTTGGCGATGAGAAATAATTTCAGGTCCGTTAATGCTCGTTTACCGACGGATGAAGAATGGAGAATCATACCTTTGAAAGGTGTCGTCCTGATCTACGAAATACATTTCAATTCTTCCATCTCGGGTCTTCATAGAAAATAAAGAAGTGGCTAGCAGCTGGGAGTACCGCAAAACAAGGAGCAGGGTCACCGGAACAAGTTCAGGACAACCCGAGTCATCGAAAATATAAACCCAATGCGAGGCTGACCAAGAACCTCTTACCTCCCACTTTCACGACTCAAAGAACAAAGAAAGAATGGCTTTCTGTCCTTCCTGCGAGCATTCCAGGATGCTTCTTTTCGTTTATATCATGACTCTTGTGACAAATGTAAAGTGATACAGTTTTCCAGATATCAAACCCACATCCACACTACTCCCATGTCCTCCCCACATACACCCCATCCTTCCACTCCATCCTTCCACGGTAATGGGATCGTGAACCAAGCATGCTTTAATATGGCAGAGTATGGCTTTCTGTCCAAGTGACCTATCCATGCGTGGTTATGCACCACTTGGGTCTTCCGTGTTTTTTGTTCTCTCTGTCGCGTCAGGCTAGCAGAACTCTTCGTGCGTCCCCTTTTCTTTTCTTTACTTGCTTTGCCTATTGTCAGTACTCCTCAACATATATGAATCGTTTTGTGGGGGAAACGAGTGGTGATGACTATTTACGCGTTATTAAAGGGTGACAAGCTCTCTCTCTTTGTATTCCTAATTCCTTCGTGTCCTAGTCAAGTGTGTGGGGTGAGGTGCGTGTGTTTGTGTGCTTACCCTTTGCTTTGTACCAGCAAACAGGGAACAAACAGCTTCTTGAGGGTGCAAGGAACAAAAAGAACCAAAGGAAAAAAGGAGGGAGGGAAGGAACAAAAACCACCACCACAGTCGCACACACAGCCATGCTACACCACTATTCATCTCGTGCGCAAAATATGCAGGCAAACATATGCCCAAATGCAATGCTATGCCATGCCATGACATGCACATCACTAGACAACATGAGCCATGCCTCGATGGTCTCTATATATACCTTACTCTTTCTTTCTCTCTCTCTTTCTCTCTCTCTTTTTTTTTTCCTTTTGTTTCTGTATTCATTTTTCTTTTTTCTCCTCGCGGACAAGTACCCCAGTTTAATATACCACCACACAAACATACATACATACCCCTCTCCAATTTCTTCTCTCCTTTGGCGTTGTCAGCAAACACGCCTCCCCCTGCCTTTCTGCTAATTAATGTTCCGACCCTTGCATTGATCTTCTCACATATTAACGACACAGATACTCGCAAACACACATAAACACGCGATCATATACCCCTCCCTCCTGCATCATGCCGAAGTCAAGGAACAGTGTGCTCGCAGTCCTTGCTATGAATGACAGTCTGAATGTCCTTGAGAGCATCAGCCACGTTGCAGCGGTCAAGGTCACCAAGGGGCCCACATCAAAGCTGACCCTCATCACGGGCAAGACCCTCCCTGGCGCCGATTCAACGTCCAACATGTCTGATGCTTCATCGACATGCTCGCCGATTGACAACTCGTCCATGGACAGCCTCAACAGTGTCGCCGAAGCCTGTGCCCGCAGCGGCCGTGGCGATGACCGCAAAGACGATGGCCCCCGAACGCGATCCTCGTCCAGACGACGGAGCTTGGGTAAGAAATTAGATCGATAAGCTTGTTTCGTGGTGGCCCATGCGCGTGTTTGGTTATATTTCATATTGTAAATTGGGGATGACATCATAGAGCATGTGACTGACTTTTCTCTCTCTCCATTGGGAAAATGTTCCACCCCCCTACTTCTTATCTCTGTGCCTCTTCCCTTTCTATTTCCCACTCTCTTCCTTCATCTTCCCACCTCCACTTTTCCAACCGCCATCCTTCCCTCCTCCTGCAACCATCCCATCAAACACCACACCTATTGCCGTTTATACTCCAACTCATCACCCACCACCCTCGTACACTACTACACCCACCACACACTTATTACAAACAACAGAGAGCAAGAAGCGTGCATCCCAGAAAAAGAACAAAAAGCGCCGTGAACGTGAAGCAGCTGCCAAGAGAAAGCTTCTCGGCACCGCCATGTCTGACACCTCGCCCTCAGAGCTGCCCTCGCCCACCTCCCCTACCTCTCCAAGCGATATGTCGGACCACAGCACGTCGGTATCCACGGCCGAGCTTGATATAGATCTCGACAAGGAGAACGATGACGATGTCGAGGAGCGAGAGCAAGAACAAGTAAAAGTACACGAACAAGTGCAAGAACAAGAACAAGGACAAGAACAAGGACAAGAACAAGAACAAGGACAAGAACAAGAACAAGAACAAGGACAAGGACAAGGACAAGGACAAGAACAAGAACAAGGACAAGGACAAGGACAAGGACAAGGACAAGGACAAGGACAAGCACAAGAACAAGGACAAGAACAAGGACAAGAACAAGGACAAGAACAAGAAAAGGAGAAGAATGCAACACACGATGATAAAGATGAACACAAGGAGGACAACCCAACCATTGACTCAGAACCATCAGTGTCCATCCAACCCGAGACTCACTCACAGATCCTCGAAGCCGACAAGTTTGATACTCCAGTTGAGCTTGAGGCTATTCCAGAGGAACAGCGGGAGCCAGACGAGGCGATAGCCGATGCAGAACCAGAGATCATGGAAAAGGATATTAATATGAAAGAAATCAAAATCAACGCTGCGGAAATCGGACAAGTCGCGGAAAAGGCTATGTCCGTGATGGAGGAAACAAAGTCGCAAGAGCAACCTCAGCCTGCGTCTAGTCAAGACATCTCCAACGAATCCCTCTCCAACTTGCCGTCATGGGATGTTGCCAGCGAGACGGTAGCCACAGTCGCCATTCAGTGTTTAACTCGAGACAAGGACATGGAGCTCTCATATGTTGCGCTCCTATCAGCGGTCACGGTCCTGCAGAGAGACAAGAGTGCATCCCAACCATCGACCGAGGAGGCCAAGGAGAGAGTTGCAGGCATGTACGATCAACTATTCAGCATCATGTGTGGAGACGTTTTTGACAGCCTTGACAAGGAGACTGCCCGACAGGGTGCCATGGCCCCCGAGGCACTCTACACTCTTCTCTACAACGCTGTGCTGGAGGCTGGGTACCAGCTCAAGGTAAATTGAGTTTTGCTTACGTTTCTCAAACAAGGCCAGAAAATGCTTGAGAGAGAGCCCTCACACTAATACTCATCAAATAATTATATTACATTTCATAGTTGGAGACACATCTGCTCATCGCCAAATATCTTATCCATCATAAAAAGACAGAGGAGGCCCGAGGGTGCATCGCTCGCATCAGTGAGAAGCAATGGACCGGGCCAGTCTACCGAGCCGCCATCGTCTGTTTCTTGTCCTCGAAACCGAGACAGCTGCAGGAGGCAGAATCTGTTCTGGAGAATTACATCGATTATCAGGAACGCTCAGCAAATCTGCAAAATATCGACCAAGCGACTCGAAACTGGTTCAAGCTGCAGCTGGATGCTTCCAAGTGGGAGGACATCAAGATTCAATACGAACGGAGGCGTGCACGTCTTGTGGAGGCTCCTGGCAACATTGACCGATTCGCCCAGAGCGAGGAAAACAAGGCCAAGTCTTCTCAGGAACAGCAGGGATCGCCTCAGAAACAGTTCAAGCACGAACGCAGTGCATCAGCAGCGTCACCTGTATCCTCACCAAGTCCTAGTCATCATCGCTCGCCTTCCGCTCAGCTCAGTTCGCCTTCAGGACATCAGCGTACCCTCTCCGGTCACCAGCGCACACCGTCGGGCGCCATGCCATCATGGCCTTCAGGAGCGTCGGCCACTCTGAACGCAAGTTCTATTCCTGCGCCGGTCGCCAAGGGCCCCTTCTCATTCCTTTCCTCGCTCAAGTTCACAGCCAAGGACACCAACACCACAAAGTCGGACACTTCTGCTTTACCAAGTCGCATCCACTCGAACCGCCATTTGACCGTGCTGGACAATGGAATGTTAGAAGACTGTATTCGACACAAGGAATTTGAGTATGGGTGGAAGCACATATATGAGCGTATGGGCGCTTCTCTGGAAGACAGTGAGACTTCCAGGATTGTGATGCGCATGTGCAGGCAGGCCTTCATGGGCCACAGCGGAACATCCCAGCTCGGTTCACCAAACATAAACAAAGGTGTTGCCTTCAGACACGAGATCCATGAAGGCATCTCGGATGAGGAAAAACCCCGTCGTCGGGATCCAGAGGTCTGGGAGGCTCGCGCCTGGGCCGTGTACAACAAGGCCATGGTTAACCCACATACATTCACAGCAAGTACCCAGTCGACATCCACCACCAACACAACGTCATCCACAGCCCTATTCTTCCACGACATTCTGACTGTTGCGACCTGTTCCCCCGAAACCTCTTCACGGTTCTTAAAGGCCTTCAAGGTCTACAGTACTCTCCGAAGCGACCCTCAGAACCAGCAGCTTCTCCGAGACCCCTTCGTGATGTCGTTCATGATCAAGGCCGTCTATGATGCAATCATTGTTGTCGTCAACAACCCAGAGCAACTGCCCCCTGCGTCGTCTTTCAAGAGACACCACCGACGATCGTCGTCCCTGTCCCTGAATCGATCGCAGCCCATGACTCTAGGACCATTGATGGATTTGGCTTTCGAGATCTACGCCGACATGCGCAACGTTGGATCGATTCGCCACTTGCCCTCACTCATCAACCTGGCGCCAGTCTCTCCCACTGGCCGTCATTCGCGCAGGAATTCTGCCTTGTTTGGGTCACCTGCCCCAGCGGTTCAACCCACGCCAAGTATTGCTTCCTCTACCAGTGAAGACTCGGAGGAAAAGGCCGACTCGACAAGCTCGGACTCGCCACGACCATCTTTTACAGCGCTGACCATGCCTGCTTTCCAGGACTTGAACCCAAATCTGAAACCTAACCCTCAGGCCAAGCGTTTGCCCACTGAGGTCTACCTGGCTCTTCTGCACCTGTGCATTCAGCTTCCAGTCTTCCGGATGTCCTCTCAAGTCGTCAAGACCGTCTTGGATGATATGAAGAGCAGCAGTGCTCGGCAATCCACCGTGAATTTGGACCGCCACCTCGGAGCTGCACTGCAGCAGTACCACGATATTTGGATATGCGCCGAAGCAGAAAACAAGTCCACATGTGTCTACCAGCGGTGGATGTACAAGCCTGAGACCTTTATACAAGCGCATTGCGAGGTCGACAGCAAGGACAGAGATATTCAAGAGGCGACATCTGAGGTGCCATTGGAGGGTTTGGAGGATGCTGGGTGCAATGAACAGTTCTACTGGGACTTGTGGTCTGCAGAAGACACACAGCTCAAGGATGTGATCTTCACGCAACAACGTGTGGAAATGCTTATCAAACACATTGATGCAACCCTTTTGTAAATATAGATTTTTTTTTTGTTTCCTTTCACAAACAACAAAACCAAAAAAGTTTCAAATATACCGTATTAAACCACCAAATCAACTATTCGAAGTCCATCTCCAAGCGGATATCAGGTCGCTCCCGTTTCAACCAGCTTTGATTCTTGTGATTCCACCCATCCTCATCCGCCTGCAGCCCCACCAGGGCCTTGAGTTTTGGCCACGCCAGCGTCATCCACTTGACATCATCCAGCTCTAGGAAACAGGCCATGCGTGAGATGTCCACCGACTCGAGCTCCTTCAGCGCCACAAGAGTATCCAGTCCACTCGCCACAGTCATCTCCAAACAGTCTGCCTGGAACCTCGAATCCGCAATCAGACTTTTCTTGCTCTCCTCTTCCTCCTCCTCCTCCTCGACATGGACATTGTACTCTCGATCATTCGAGTAATCCATGTCCGAATCGTTTCCCAGCCAGAGCTGCTTCAGCTGCACCAGACGACCCAACTGGTGATACACCGCCTCCTGCAGACGACTGCACTCTGCCTGCGTCACTCGCTCCATGCGGTGAAAAATACTTCCATTTCCTCTTCCATAGCGCACGGTGTCAACAATCTCTGGCCTGGGCACCCGGATCTTGAGGCGGAACCTCTCCAGCCCCAAACAGGCCCAATCCAACCCGGCAGCCACGTCCTGTGCCTCCAACCACGGATCGACCGTGCTGCTCACACTACTCTCCGACACTGCTTCCAGCCTTGTCAGATTGGGCGCCGTCTCCAACAGCCGCTGCAGCAGTGCACCCTTGAACTGCCCACAGCCCTCAATATTCAGCGCCGTCAACGTCGCGGCATGGTCCTGTACAATCACTGCACTCGACATCGGACCAAACCCGACCGCATACGACAACTCCAGTGTCTTCCACCCAGCCGTGCTTGCTCCCAACGTCGCCGCAATCTCCCGATCGCTCGCGTCCCCTAGGAACACACACAAATGCTGCAGTCGTGGACAATGCACACGAAGCGCTTCAACATACTGTGGCTGCGTCGTCCAAAAATACTCCCGCATTGTCAAGTTCTCCAACCGCGGGCAGTGCCTCAGAAACGGGAGCAGCGCGCGTGTGACCCCGTGCTGGCCCAGGTCGCCGTAGATCGCCAAGGTCTTGATCCCATAGTCCTGTGTCGTGTCCTGTGCCTGCTCTTCTGGTGTCGGCTCCTCGAGCCCGTGCTGCAGCCGTGCGCGTGGGTCGTTTGGGTCCAAAGCCAGATCGTCGGCCAGGTGCCGGATCGTCAGCAGGAGCTTCTCCACTCGTGGGGACAACCCCTCCAGGAGCAGGGCGAACAAGCGGGAACTGACCATCCCGGACGCCGGAGAGCACAGATCCAAGGACCGCAGGTTGGGCAGCCGCTCGGACAACAGTGCCCGGACCGCAGTCTCGTGGAAGGACGGGAAGTCGTACATGACAAAGTGCCCCAGATGCGGGTTGCGGTGCAGGAGATGGAGCAAAAGGTCGAGCCGCGCGGGCCTCCAGCGAGTGACGCTCGATCGATACACGTCGTCAACGTTGGTGTCGTCGTTGTGGGTGATGACGAGGGTGTTGACCTCTTGCATGTCTTCTTGCTGTTGCTCCTGATCCAGGTCGTTGGTCTCCTCTGGGTTGGTGCTCTCGAGCAAAGCTTCCTGTGTACCATCTCCCGAGGTCGTATCCACAGTCTCCTGGGCACCCACGTTCACCACCACGGTCGTATGCTCGCCATCGTCCCAGTCATCAAACTCGTCCTCTGCAAAATCGAGCAGCTCCAGCGTCGTCAGCATCGTGCACCCCGGCGCCGAGCTCCTGAGCGGCTCCAGAATCTCGAACGAGCGGGATCGAATCGTGCGGATATGGTGCCCGTACTTGGTCAGGGCTTGACGAGCAATGGTCCCAGTGAAGAAGGCAGGTGCTGTTGATGTTGGGTGACGGTCCTTGAAATCGAGCGTGTGCCAGAGCAGAGGGGTCATGTTTTGATGCCAAGCCTTGTTCACAAGCACGGCTCGGGCCAGATCCTTGGGATCGAGATAGCTGGCGATGGTGAGAACGAGTTCTGGTATGTCAAATATCGTTGTCATATTTGTGTATGTGATTGGGTGGGATTGGAAAGGTTGTGCAGCATGACGTGGCTCTTTTTATAGATAAAAAGAACGTATCATGTGATGTAAATCGGCTTGGGAGTCCGCTCCTGAAGAGCGTACCTGTCCAGAGGGACAAAAAGACAAGTGGAGAGAGCCAAAACCGCGCGTCCTTTGGACTCTCTTTGACCACTCCTAACTTATCACGTATCTTGTGCCGTTGTACGCGTCCCAAAATAAAACACACATCTGGTGGAAACTCTGCTTGCTTGTGCTTGCATTTTTTGGGATTTTTAATTACATTTTGTGCATCCTCCCTGAAAAAGGATGGCTACGGGAACAGATCTAATTGGCTCTTTTGTTCCCCTCCTGAGCCTCATTCAAGTGCGAAAAAGGTGAAAAGGTGAAAAGTAAATTCCGAATTTCATTGGTTGGATGATTGGATTGCGCCACATACATTGCAGCCAATAAAAATTCAAGTTCACTTTATGCTCGAGGATTGAAATTCACCAACTTGACGCTTGCTCCTCTTTCATATCAACCCACTCCTCAGACAAAGATGCCTCGAGTTCGATACACCCCAAGGCAACAACTCATCCAAGCTTGCACAGAGGAGTTTACTATGGCTTGTGGTATGGCATTGGTTCGCCTTGAACTTGGGCTTCAAGTAGATGGGCGTCAGATCGAGATGTATGGCTTGCTGCTGACACACCTGTACCAACATCGATATCTCAATCTTCGGGCGCGAAAACCATACTCCACGGACCTGAGGAGAGTACTTGACGAATACAATGAGGAAGACTTTAAGGCCATTATACGTCTATCACCGGATGATCTTGATATCTTGGCAGGGCTGGTTAGTGGGCAACCAGGCCTAGTGAGGGACGAGCAAGATGACTGTGACCCACTCTCCCATGTCAAGCTCCAGCTGAGGATCACCTTGTTTCGACTTGGCACCAAAGGTCTATCAATCAAAAAAGTCGCTTGGATTTTTGGAGTCAGTACAGGGTCAGTCTATGCCTACACTTGGAGGTGCATTTATGCAATTGACCGGCTGTCATTGCAGTTCATAGTCTGGCCAGATCAAGCTAGGAAGGCGGAGATAAGCCAGTGGTTCAGGAAGGAGAAAGGCTTCCCGAACTGCATTGGAGCAGTAGATGGAGTCCCTTTCGAGTTTGACATGGGCCCAGAGTATGAAACCAATGCATGGATCACGCGCAAACACAGCTTTGCCATGGGTGCGACTGCAACTTGTGACCACATGGGACGATTTACTTACGCTTCTACTGGCTACGTTGGATCAGTCCATGACTCCACAGCATACAAGAACTCGTGCCTTTACAGGGACAAGGATCAGTTCTTTCAGAGAAAGGAGTATTTGCTGGCCGATGCTGCCTATGCTCTGACACCCAGCATCATTCCACGATACAAGATCCCAACAGGCGACCAAGCTGCGTTCAACCATTTTCATGGTGTTGCTCGTGTCAAGATTGAGCATGCATTTGGTATGCTCAAGCTGAAGTTCCAGTCTCTGCAAAATTTGCCGATACGCATCAAGACGCGAAGGGATATCCAGAAGGCATCGAGCTGGATCATAGCATGCATTGTTTTACACAATTTTATTCGCAGGGACGCACAAGAAGAGCTAGTAGACGATCGAGTTCGCAGAGAGCTAGTGGCACACCCAAGGATGGATGATCCTCTGATCGAGGAGCAGGAGCCAGATGAGAGACACTTGGGTGTACAAAGGAGAGAGAAAATAAAGAGATGGGTGCTTGAGCGCCATTGATTATGTCAACTGCACCTCTTTGGTATCCTTCATGACTACACGGCACACTGCCTCCTCACGTCTTGTTAGAAACTGATTTCTCTGAAAGTTGAAGTCTGCTACCTCCTGCTTGAATGATGCCACCTCTTGCTTGAACATTGCAACATCCTGTCTGTGGTCTACTTTGGCCTGCCTCAACTCCTCTCTCATAGCTGCGATCTCCTCCCTCCTCGATGTGATGTCCTCCCTCCATGTAGCCTTCTCTGCTTCGAAGTCTGCAATGCGCCTATTCAGCATTTCCTCTTGCTTTGATATCTCTGCCACAGTTCGTCCTGTTGTGCCACTTAGGTCTCCGGCGTTTTTTCTCCCAGTATCGGCAAATGCGCCTCTGATCGCCTCAAGAGTGTCCTGAAATGATGTCGGTAAACCATTGTTTGCTTTGCGACGCTTGTTAGCTGGTGCCTTGGCAGGCAGTTGACCTCTGTTTGTAAGTGGCTCTACGTTTGAAGAATATTAAATGTTAGAAAATTGATTTGTAAATGGAGAAGAATGGAGCGAAGCATGAAATATACATACTCTCCACAGCCCCATCTTCTTCCTCCTCCTCTTCCTCCTCTGTCTCGATGACCTCTGGGGAGGACTCTCGGTTGAAATAATCCTCGTCTCGGCGATTGCAGGTTTCTCTTGGAGGTGGAGGGTCCCTTGCGAGAGTCCCACCCCATACTGCATCAAGTCGGTCGAATGGAGGGCAAATGAGCAGCATCTCTTTGCGAAGTGAATCCAGATCCCTTGTCTCTCCCCCGCCAGTGATCTCGGACAATGCCTTGGCTGCATCGTACTTCCTCCTTGCGTTGATCATCCTGTACTTGACGTGCTTGACATCCCAATCGACTTTGTGCCTTTCGAAAACGAATTTGCTGATTTCGCCGTAGAGATCAACTGCTCTCTGACCAGATACAGGACGTTTTTTGTTAAGCCTGTCGTGGTTATGAGGCTCTGTCACCCAGTCCAAAAATGCCTCCATGCCTGGCATGCTCCAAAAGGATCTGGTATTCCTCGTGGACGATTCGACTCCAGGTTGAGGGGCCGGCGTAGCCGAGAGACGAGAAGACTGGGAAGTTGATGCCACAGTGTCGACAAGACGTGGTGCTGATTGTGGTGCTGGTGCTATAGATATCGTTGCTCGCGTGGCAGGTGCTAAAGGTGTGCTTTGCAAGGCATGAGATGTGCTGGGTATGGCTGATTGAGGAGCGAGAGGCGGTTGCATGCTACGGAGATGCATGATGTCTTCAGGATTCGGACGATGTTTGGCGAGGTGAGCTGCGTATGGCAATGACGTGAACTGCGAGTGTGGGTGAGGAGGAGGAGGAGGGATGTGTGGATACTGGTAGCCGTGAACAGGATATTGTAGGTTGGGGGAAGCAGGAGTGCGGCTTTGGTATAGGTGAACAGGAATGGTGTCCTGTTGAGAGTCGAGGGATGCATTCGAGGGTGCCGGTGATGCAGGGTACTGTGGGTGTGAGTGTTGGAAAGACATCGAGAGCTGTGGACAAGGGGAGAGAATGGGTCGCAGAAAGGAGCAAATTTACTTTTTCAATTCACCTCGATTTGGAGGAAATTGGTGAAGTGAAAATGCTTGCTGATTGGTCAAAACTGACAACTTTACTTGCGGCTTAGCTTCTGAGATGGTCCAATGAAATTCGGAATTTACTTTTCACCTTTTCACTTTTTTCGCACTTGAACGAGGCTCTGGTGTTGCCGACTTTTCTTGCAAAATCTTTAGTTGTTGGTGAACTTGGCCTTGCGCTTCTCAGCAAAGGCAGCCATGCCCTCCTTCTGATCGTTGGTCGAGAAAGTAGCCTGGAACAGTCTCCTCTCAAAGTTCAATCCAGCCGACAGGGGGATCTCGAACGACTGGTTGATGGCGTCCTTGCACATCTGGACAATGGGCTGGGACAAGGCAGCAATCTTCTCGGCAGTCTTGATAGCCTCGTCGACGACCTGGTCAGCGGGCAAGACCTTGCTGACCAAACCAGCGCGCTCAGCCTCCTCGGCAGTCAGGTTGACGGAGCCAGTGAGGCACATCTCCATGGCCTTGGACTTGCCAACGGCCTTGACCAGACGCTGCGTGCCGCCGGCACCGGGGATGGTGCCGAGCTTGATCTCAGGCTGGCCAAAGACGGCCTTGTCACCGGCGTAGATGATGTCTAATTTGAATAAATGTGAAGTAGAAATGGATTGTCAGCGCAGTTGCTCAATAGCGATATATCATGTCATGCGGAGCTAGTTGGATAGATCATTCCCAGGGACATACCGCACATCATGGCCAACTCGCATCCACCACCAAGCTAGAGAACGTACGGGAATCGGGAGGAAAAGAGTAAAACCATTAGGTTTGTTTGAACAACAAGTTAAAGTCATTACCACGTGAAAAGAATATAGACGAAAAAAAAAAAAAAACCAAAGATGAGCATAAAAACAACAAAGGGCGACACAAACAGAGATCAACATACAGCAAAGCCGTTGACGGCAGCGATGATGGGCTTGCGGATCTTGATGATATCGACCCAGTGACCCAAGAAGTTTTGGGTGTAGTTCTCAATGAAGTTGCGGTCCTTCATCTCCTTGATGTCAGCGCCAGCTTCAGAATAATAAGAGACAGGTGGATATGATAAACGCGCGTTATTAGTTCAAAAGAGCTTCTTGGCTACCACGATACACAGCACAAAAAAACACCTCTTTTGTGTTTCTTACCAGCAAAGGCACGCTCGCTGCCGGTGAGGACAATGGCACCAATCTCAGAGTTCTCATCGTACTCCTTCAAGACCTGGTTGAGCTCGACAAAGAGACCGTTGCAGAGGGCGTTGAGGGCCTTGGGACGGTGGAGGGTGACGAGGGCAACCTTGCCACGGGTCTCGGTCAAGAGGTACTCGAGCTTGGGGGTCTGGACGGGGGCAACGGCATCTATTGTGTGATGTAGAGAAGGGCAGCGGACGCGCGCAATGTGGATGGGATGGGATGGTGGGATGGGCAAAACAGCGTGGGAAATTCAAATTAGAACGAGATTCAGGCACCGCAAAGTGTCATTTTGGTTTGCATAAGAAAAAAGACGTGTTCAGCTGGCGTAAGGATGGTAATGAGGGAGGGGGCACTTGCTCTTGACGGGGGAGTAGACCGAGAAGGCGCGAGCCAAGGGCTTGGCGGCAGAAGCGCGGGCGAGGGGTTGACGAAGGGCAGAGAACATGGTGACGGGTGATAGGTGTGTGTGGAGAAGAGTGGAGAGAGTGAAGAAAGAAAAAAAAGAATAGAGCGGGAAAGTACGCCCTCAAATGGTCCATGGAACTAATGTGCACATATGGAATTGATGCCGCTGCCACCTTCTGTAACTACACAGCTTGGGATTTGTGACGGTTGTTTATCCCCGGGGTGTGGTGCAGGTCTCAAAAAGAAGAAAAGCAGTCCGGCCTGGAACGTCCAAAGCAGGCAATTTGCTCGGAGCAGCAGCTGGCGAGAATTCAATTCCTGTGCCTGGCTGTGTTTCGCTCTTTTCCGTTCTTTCCTTCTCCCCACCCTTCCCCTCCTCCACTCTTCCCTTGACGCTCTCTTTGTCTGTTCGTCTATTCTCTTTGCCCTTGGCGATTCCCCTCCAGCTTAGATTAGACACATTCACACCAACCACACACTCACCCCCTCCTCACGAAATAGACATCCCTCATACCTGATCACAATGGCCGTCTTCCGCTCATTCATCAACGCCCAGACTGCATTCACTGCTCAGGCTCGCAGAGCATTCTCCACTGCCATGTACGGCAAGGCTGCTCCCGCTACCCCCAAGAGCACCATCAACCAGGAGATGCTCTACCTCCAGCCCCGCTGGAACGTCCAGCGCGAGCACACCCAGGGTGCGGGTAAGGTCCTCGTCGGTATGATCCAGAAGCGTTGGAACTCTGCTGCCGCTCAGCCCGTTCAGACTGTAAGTGGACAAAAAAAGAAAGAATATATCAGAGTAAAGGCTGGTCAAGTATCAAAGTGGATCAAACTAACGAAAGTCCTCCCGTTCCTGATCTGGTTTTGCGAACAAACAAAAAAAAAAAAAAATAGGGCCAGATCGAGAAACTCCGTAACATCGGTATCTCGGCCCACATTGACTCTGGAAAGACCACCTTGACCGAGCGTGTCCTGTTCTACACTGGCCGTATCAACCAGATTCACGAGGTCCGTGGCAAGGACAATGTCGGAGCCAAGATGGACTCGATGGAGCTCGAGAGAGAAAAGGGAATCACCATCCAGAGTGCTGCCACCTACGCCTCATGGAAGGACTACAACTTCAACATCATTGACACTCCTGGTAAGCAGACCACGCAGGGTGGACACTTGTCCCGAAACGGATCAATAGTATGGACACATAGATCTGACTCTTTACTTTTTGTGCGTGTACTTTTTCAGGGCACGTTGACTTCACCATTGAGGTCGAGCGCGCTCTCCGTGTTTTGGATGGTGCCGTTCTGGTTCTGTGCGCTGTCAGTGGTGTCCAGTCTCAGACCATCACTGTCGATCGTCAGATGAAGCGTTACAACGTTCCCAGAATCTGCTTTATCAACAAGATGGATCGGTATGCTTGACAAGCTGTTGTTGGAATTGAGACTGAGAAGAATGTGTACAAGCGGACTAAAGACTTGGGACCTAACCGTTTGTCTTCTGGATCCATAGTGCTGGCGCTAACCCCTGGAAGGTCGTTGACGCTCTTCGCACCAAGCTCAAGATGCACGCTGCTGCTCTCCAGATCCCCATGGGCGCTGAGGACAACTTCAAGGGTGTTATTGATCTGTTGAAGTGGAAGGCTCTTACCTTCGAGGGTCCTGATGGGTAGGTCTCATCGTTCAAATGAACGAAATAGTGCAAGGATATTCTTGCCTCTAACACATTCTTTTACATTGACTACTAGTGTTAACGTTACTGAGAACGATATCCCCGAGGAGTTCATGGAGCTTGCCAACGCCAAGCGCGCTGAGTTGTTCGAGCATTTGGCTGAGGTCGACGAGGCCATGTCTGACATGTTCATCATGGAGGAGAACCCCACTTCCGAGCAGTTGGCCGTAGGTTAATCCTTGCCATTGGACGCGACGAGATCAGGATTTATTACAGACACCATACAGCCCACTAATGATCTACTGATCTACTTTGTTGCGACACTTTCTAGGAGGCTATTCGTCGCGCCACCATTGCCCGCAAGTTCATCCCCGTCATGATGGGCTCTGCTATTAAGAACAAGGGAATTCAACCTCTCTTAGACGCTGTCTGCGGTTACCTTCCCAGCCCTGATGAGGTCACAAACATTGCTCTGGATATCAAGAACGAGGAGGCCAAGGTTGAGTTGTCCTCCAGCGACAAGGATCCCTTTGTCGGATTGGCTTTCAAGCTGGAGGAGGGTCGCTTCGGCCAGCTGACCTACTTGCGTGTCTACCAGGGAATGCTCCGCCGCGGAGGATTCATCACCAACGTCAAGAACGACAAGAAGATCAAGGTCCCCCGCCTGGTTCGCATGCACGCTGACGAGCTCGAGGATGTCGACGAGATTGGACCAGGAGAGATTTGCGCCATGTTCGGTGTTGACTGCTCCTCCGGTGACACTTTTACCGACGGTTCCCTCCAGTACACCATGACTTCCATGTTCGTGCCCAACCCCGTTATTTCTTTGTCTCTCAAGCCCAAGGGCAAGGAGAGCCCCAACTTCTCCAAGGCCTTGAACCGCTTCCAGAAGGAAGATCCTACCTTCAAGGTCCACGTCGACAGCGAGACCAAGGAGACTATTATCTCGGGCATGGGAGAGTTGCATCTCGAGATTTACGTCGAGCGTATGCGCCGTGAGTACAACGTCGACTGCGTCACTGGTAAGCCCCAGGTCGCCTTCAGAGAAGCCATCCAGGACAGTGCCAAGTTCAACTACACCCACAAGAAGCAGTCTGGAGGTGCTGGTCAGTATGGTCGTGTCCAGGGTTTCATCGAGCCCGCCGAGATGAACGAGGATGGCGTCGACGCCTTCTTCGAGAACAGAGTTGTTGGAGGCAACATCCCCACCAACTTTATCCCTGCCTGTGAGAAGGGTTTCAAGGAGGGTATGCAGAAGGGCTTCTTGATCGGCCACCCCATCACCGGTGTGCGCATGGTTCTGGAGGACGGAGCCGCTCACGCTGTCGATTCTTCCGAGTTGGCTTTCAAGATTGCTACCCTGAACGCCTTCAAGGACGCCTACATGAAGTCCAACCCCGTGGTCATGGAGCCCATCATGAAGGTCGACGTCACTGCTCCCATCGAGTTCCAGGGTACTGTCATTGGAGGTATTAACAAGCGCAAGGGAACCATCGTCGACACCGAGTCAGGCGAGGACTACTTCAGCTGTGTGGCCGAGGTCTCCCTGAACGCCATGTTCGGCTATGCTTCCGAGATCCGTGGTCAGTCCCAGGGCAAGGGCGAGTTCTCGATGGAGTACCTCCGTCACCAAAAGGTCCAGCCCCAGGAGCAGGCTGAGCTGATCAAAGCCCACCAGAAGAAGCTGAAGGATGAGCAAAAGTAAAAAGAGGTCTAGTACAGACTCGTTTTCTTTTGTTTCTCTTTTAGTTTTAATAGCATTTAGATAGTTCCTGTTCATTTTTCGTTGTATTTCCATATCCCCCATAAACATATCCTAGAAACGTTTTTTTATCTCTACCATCGCTTCAACACATGGCATCGAGTAATTTTATCCGCATCTCAAAAGCGGACCATCTATTTTTTTTTATTTTATGTAATCTTTAGGTAACTCGAGTATACTGCGTGCAAGGTCATTGCACTGAGCTGGCATTCGAAGGCTGGCGAGACATGGTAGTTGCAGTCGTCGAGCTCGACGAAGTATAGGTCGTATGTGGCCTCATCAGGGGCCTCTCACTTCCAGATATCGACATTGAGTTCCGCCCCAGTGACGATCTTGGCCACGCCGATCCCGAATCCGACCCAGACGCCGATCCTGGCCCACCGCCCCTGTCACTCCCAGACACGTTTCCTGCCATTCGGCGACCTCGGCTCGAAGGTTGCAGCCTCCTCTGATGCTGTGACGAGGGCAGTTGTCCCGAGCGGCCCGCACTAGATCCAGGATTGTTGCCCGCCTTGGCCGCCGCCAGAGCTGCGGCTCTCTTTTCCGATTTCCGTTTGAAGTAGCTGGCCTTGTAGGCCGTGAAGCCGTCTTGGAATTTCTTGGGGACCTTGCGGAAAAATGAAAGCTCGGGCCGGTTATCGCGGTTAAAGTGCATATTGAAGATGCGGAGCACGCGGTTGCACTGCGGAACAAATCTAGGAGGAGGACAAACAGGGGAGAGAGAGAGAGAGAGAGAGAAAGAGAGAGAGACTGTTATTGGAGGAAAAGTCCGTAAAGGGATCATAAAGTGCACAGCCAAGCGAGTGCCATTTGCTTACTTTGAGGAGTAGCCCAGCTTCTCCGAGTACATTCCTGTCGCAAAGAAGAGGAACATGGTCGTGCACGAGACCAGCAGAAAGAACTTGTGCAGTGTGTAGTAGATGTATATCTAGAGAATAACAATATGAGAGCCGAAGAAACGGTGGACGAATCGAAACGAAAATTAGTAATGTGAAAAGAAGGAGTTTCGACTTTTTGTTTGTGTCCATTATTTTCCCATGACGAATGTTCTATCTTTTCGATCCAAGGGACTTGCGGCACCGTTAGCGTACCTGACTTGGTTGGTAGAAAGTGCCGAACGCACAATAGGCAATTATCAGGATCAGGGTTCCTAGGAATGCTATTCCACGACGACGAAGAGAAAGAGCCTGTTGAGTTTTCTCCTTCTGTTCCATTTTGCGCTTTCATTACGTTGCCATGTCGTTAGCCACTTGGGGGGCCAAGGTGGACTTGTCCTTGTATTGTTTTTTACCTTCATATTTCTGCTGCCGCTTTTTGAGCCGGAACATGTTGAGTTTGAGCCGCTCTTCGAAGATCAACAGATCTCGGTAGGTGACGGAGGAGGCGTGCATGTTGTTGAACTGATCCTCGGTCACTTTCTCTTCGGCTGCCGAAGCGGCTGCTGCCGAGACGACCAGAGTGGAAGGGTCTACCTGTGTGACGGGTGAGAAGGACGCCATTCTCCCTGCTTCCCTTGTGTTGTTGTTGATGTTGCTGTCGCTGTTTTAGTGAGGTATGTATGAATGTATGGCGCTGGTTTGGACAGAAAAGACAGAAACAGGGTCGGCTGTGATAAAAACCAATAGGAAAAAGAAAAAATAAAGGATGGGCTCGTACTCAGTGGGTGATGGTGATTGCGAACCTCATGACATTGTTTGTGTGCTGCCCTCGGGTAGTGGGGTAGTGGTTGTGCTGATGGCTAATGCTCCTGGCTCGTTTGCCCGTGGTCCTGTGGAGATTGCGCTAGTCTGTTGCCGGTCCTGGAGAGATGGATTGGGATGGTGAAGTTGTCAGCCAAGAAAAAGGGAAAGAGATGAGTAACACCCCATTCTTCCTTCGCACCTCTTTTTGGGAATGGGGCGATGTGTGCTGCATCGCTGTACTCGAACTTTAAATTTGGTTCTTGGGCGAGGAATAGTCACAGTCAGCCCACAGGATTCATGATGCCACGAGCTAGCAAGAAATGGATTCCTCCCCATCACTTCTCAGGACAGCGATTCAGTCCTTCCTCAAGCATGGCGGACCTAATTTCCGGATCCTCGACGCCAGAGCCAGAGCTGCCTACCTGAAAGGTCCACGTCTCGTGCCTTCCACCAACATTCCTCATAAGAACCTCGCCAGCGTAATGTTCCAGCTGCCACCCAAGTCAACAGCGTTTGCTGTTCTCGAGGCATCGCGCGAAACCACGGTCGACCCCCATGATAAAAACGGGCAAGGAACCCCCAGGCAAGGCCAGGATAGCACAGCGTACCCACCTTCCGGAACTTCTGCATCAACGACTTCAATGCTTCAGATGCAGGGTTGGAATGCCAGATGGACCTTTCAGGACCAACCCGAGTTCTGGTCGGCTTTCCAATCCGAGGTGGCTTCGCTACAATCCAAAAGCGGCTCTACAACACAGCTTCCGCAGATTGAGTCCGGTCAACAAAGTGGTAAAGGCCGATACCACTTTCTCTTCCAGCCAAACCCGTTCCTGGTGAAGGTTCTCCCACGTATCGAGCACGAGCTTGTCAAATCACGATGGCCGACACCAACCCTCAACCTTCTACGCTGCCTCGATCTGGGATGTGGAGCTGGCCGGGATATGACCTACATGGTTGCAAGGGCGCCAAACCAAATAGCCGAACAACACGCAGAGTGGTCTGTCGTAGGGATTGACGAATGGCACGTTGCCTGTGAGAGAGCTGAGCAATTGGCGCACTACACCTTTGGCGAGGATGGACCACTGAGTTCAGAACAGCAGAGCAACAGCAAAAACATCAACAACAACGATGATAGTAACAACAGCAATGGATATGCATCAAGGGTATCCACCATCGTTGGGAGGGTCGATCCAAAAGCCGGTATCCTCTGGATAAAACATAAACCGTCCGAGATAGGACGCCGTATCACTACTCCATCGCTCTTTCTAAAGAATATTCGATATGAGGATTCTAGTCACGACGACCTCATCCTTGACACCTTGAAAAAGCATCCAGAAGGAAGTAGCGACCGCTTTGATCTGATCGTCATGATCCGGTTCTTGGAGCGCGCTGTCCTGGCACCCATGGTGGAGCATTGGCTCCAACCTGGAGGTTTCATTGTCTGGAGCACGTTTGTGGCGGATCTGGATTTGCCTGCGTATTCGAAGCCAGGACCAGCACACCGGCTCAACTCAAAAGACGAGGCGCGGACGATTCTACAGGAGCTGGGGCTTGAGATTATTGTCTCTGAGATATCTCGTGTGGAAGATGGCAAGCGATCGGTTGCCAATATTGTTGCACGAAAGAAGTAAAGACGACGTTTGATTTTTTCTCCCATCGTTCCTACTTAATTCAAAACTTACTCATAACATAAATATGTTTGCATGGACATTAGAGAGAATACAACCTGCGTCGTGTTTTTATTCGTGCTGCTGCTAGCTAATACATGAGGTAGTATATAAAGACACGGGACATTAGTCTTTGCCGCCCAAGTTTTTTTTTTTTTTGGAGAGTCAATCCCCAAACAGCCTCTTCCGCGTGCATCTCGTCCTGTTGTTCCTAGATTTCCTTGCGCCGCTTGCGGATAGCCATCAACAAACTGTCGTACCCTTCACGCGCGTTTTTTCCATACAGCTTCCGCATCTTGCCCTCATCGCGACCGAGACGCTTGAACTCCTGGGCGACACATTTTCGACCACAAAACGTTGCGTTCAGCTTCGATCGCGTTGGCATCGCTAGCGTCCACTTGCAGAGCGGCAGAATGAGACCGTTCTCGGGATCGCCTTCCTCTCACTGCTGGATGGCGTCCTTCCAGTTCTTGATCCTGGGGTTGGTTGGCTCACACGAGTGGTCAAGGTCTTGCTCCATCATGTCGCTCACCTCGACTTGAAACCCCAGTTCGTCCAACAGCTCTCGCTCCTGCTTTTTCAGACCTCGTTCTCCGTCTCCGACTCGATTATCTGTTGATTCCGAACGCTTACCATCCTCCTCCTCCGTAGACTGCTGCTTGTGCCTTTTCAGGACCGCCCTTTTGAAATCGATGATGCCCTCCATGCAATCACTGTACACGGCCCGGAACCTGTCCTTGCTGCGTTCGTAGAGCTCAAACTCTTTGGCGATCAATTTGCGCGCAAAATACGCCTTGTTTCACTTCGGTGACTTCAGCGACCAATCGTAAAGGGGTATACGGAGGCCATGGTCTGGATCGTACTTCTTCCACTGCTGCACAGCCTCCCTCCAGTGCGAGACGGCCGGGATATAGTCGCTTTCTTCTTGATGCGGTTTTGATACCTGTTGTTGAGACCGTTCTTGAACCTGTCGACTGTTGATGACGTGGCGACCGATGTGAAGTTTCCAGAAGCTGTGGTTGTTCGGGTCGTCCAAGAGGATTCTGCCGATGTGAATGCTGTTGCTCTGACTGTTTCTGTTGGCAATGTGATTCTTCAGGCCTCCCAGAAGTCGAGTCGCGCACTTTCTTTTCAAACTTTGGAAGAAAGGTGGTGCCCTTCAGTTCGGCTATCTCTTGGTTCATTGTGTAGATGCTGAGCCCGGTGCCAGATGTTATGAGATCATATCATCCTCTGAAATAATTCGAAACTTCCACAGGATACGGGATAGCAACGGCTGGTCGGGCCCGCCTATAGCGGCCGTCCCGCGTATCGCCAAGGACCTGTGCAGACAACAAAAAAGCCTCCTTTAAAAAGAAAAGTGCATTTTCAGATAATCTTGCTGAAAGGGAATGATTTCATTTCTTTTTTGTTCCGCGAAAAAGATGTCAAGTTTTAATTAGACTAGTGTTGCTTCATATGCCATAAGCAACGCTCGACCAATCGAATGTCGAGCACAAAACAGCCTGGGAGCATTCAGTGCAGTTTGATGCGATTTCAAAGATGAGATTTAAAAAAAGGGATCGAAAGCATTCAGAGGCGTGTGAGGTATGAACCACCTTGAAGTATGGAATAAGAATTAAATGCGCTGGGAGACAGAAACAAAATGCGAACATGGAGCAGGGACAACAAAGATAAGCAGAAATATGCAGCAGGACGAGGCGATGGACATGGGTATCATATTGGGCCAGTTGTCATACACAGATATGCTTTCATTTTTTATTTGAACGCTGTGAAATCACTGTTCCCGTTGTCGCCAATGTGTATGCCGATAGAGGCTTGGCTATGGTTCTCGAGGCTCTGTCGCTTGCAGGACTCATCATGGAGGAGCGACTACTCTCAAAAGGTCATACATTTTTGCTAGTGGATAGTCGATGCGAAATGTTATAGAAGGGACTCGATGATAAATTACCTAAAGGCTATATCACTAGCACAGAACCGGAGCCACTCTCGGATCCTCCGTTTGCCCGACTCATCAGCATCAACTTGTCAATCAATCGCTCAGTTACTGGGCATGCTCTAGTCGCTTTTGTTTCTTCATCCTCGACACTTTTTCTCCTGCAGCCCGTATGTCACGACGCAATTGTTTGCTATGTTGACATGGATACATTCTGATGGCATCCTCTAACCGCTTTTGTCTCTTCATCCTCTTTGCCACTCTGTCTCTTTGTAGCGGGTATGTCACAAGCTTTTGTTTGCTGTGCTGATGTGGATACATTCTGACGGCATCCTCTAACCGCTTTTGTCTCTTCATCCTCCTTGCCACTCTGTCTCTTTGTAGCGGGTATGTCACAAGCTTTTGTTTGCTGTGCTGATGTGGTCACATTCTGACGGCATCCTCTAATCGCTTTTGTTTCTTCATCCTCGACACTTTGTCTCCTGTAGCGCGTATGTCACGTCACGACGCAACTGTTTGCTGTGTTGACGTGGGCACATTCTGATGACATCCTCTAATCGCTTTTGTCTCTTCACCATTCTCGCCACTTCACCTCTTATAGCGAGTATGTCAACACGCATCCGTTTGCCGTGTTGACGTGGACACATTCTGATGACATCTTCTAATCGCTTTTGTCTCTTCATCCTCCTTGCCACTCTGTCTCTTTGTAGCGGGTATGTCACAAGCTTTTGTTTGCTGTGCTGATGTGGATACATTCTGACGGCATCCTCTAATCGCTTTTGTCTCTTCACCATTCTCGCCACTTCACCTCTTATAGCGAGTATGTCAACACGCATCCGTTTGCTGTGTTGACGTGGACACATTCTGATGACATCCTCTAATCGCTTTTGTTTCTTCATCCTCCTCGCAACTTCGTCTCTTATAGAACGTATGTCACGACGCATGTGTTTGCTATGTTGACGTAGACACATTATATTGATTTACATGTTAAATGTGTTGGTAGCTGACTCAAGAATGTGTCTGTGGGATGTTTCCATCGGCTAGATCACTTGCATACTACCTGGGGGAATGGTTCCTCCCATTCAAATATCCTTATATCCAAGACGAAAGAGTTAGGCGCTCAATGGGGCAATCGATCTCTTACCCCTGGCCAGATATCAGGATGTTGTACGAAATTCAAGTATCCCAAGGACCTACCAGGCGTTTCCGGCGACTCGTATGAAGGACCGTTTTCCTCGAGTGATACAAGAGAGATGAATCTATCCCAACATATTTTATTTGTCTCGTCCGTTCTTTCTCATTTTCGGCCTACTGCTAAATACGTGCATCTTATAGGTCTTCTTCCCCTTTCCAACCGACTTCTGTTGTTTTGGGCACGTGAATTTATTCATGACCTCGGTTGTTCATTTGAAAGTATTCCAATATTGTGGAGGAAAAATGTTGACAATCGAATTGGAGCCTGGTTTCTAACGGCGAATCACATTTCGAAGCACTTTGCATCGCTCAGTGTATTCAGTTTTCAGTGTGAGTGATGCCTATCAAAATCAGAGTGAGGATGAAGTTGAGCGACGCTTTTGTCTTCCTGTTGAACAACGCCACCAAAAAAAATGGTGTGAATCACACCGTTGGCTCCTAATGCAAAATCAATTTCCCTGGATGTCCTCCATATCTTCTCTTATTTTGTTTTATCAATGAGGTGCATTTTTTATTATCTCTAAGGTAGATGGGTGCATATATGTTCAAGGTCGAGAAAGAAAGGGGGAAAGGAGAGGGGGGGTATGGCTTCATAACATTCTTACAAGGTGATCTTTTTTTAAGCGTTGGTGGGCTTGAACTGGTAGACCTTGGCGTTGTCCTCAAACTTGACACCGAGCTCAAACAGCTTCTGTGCAACCTTGGCAAAGTCCTCAAAGAACTTTTGCTCATCCTTGGCATACACTTCGACCCACTTGCGGAACTCCTTGTCCTTGGCCATGGCCATGTCTGCGGGCAACATCATCAGCGACTTGGACTCCTTGTCTTCGAACTGCTTAGGGCCCGACCACTTGCGCTCAACCCACTTGCGGCCCAACAACTCAGTGTAAAAGGCGTTGGTGAAGACAGTAGGGGAAGCGGTCCAGGGACCGTCAAAGCCAGAGCGGTCGGGGTGGCAGCGGCCCAAGGCGTGGGCACCGAGAAGAGCAACAATCTCCTGGTCGTTGAAGCCCATCTTGTAGAAAATGTCACGAGAGTGCTGGCCATCAGGTCTGCCAGCGTCGGGGAGACGGCCATCGGGGGGAGACTGGGCCTCCTCGCCATCGATACGTCCAGCTCTCCAGTTGACAATGGGACCACCCTAGAGAATTTAAGAGAAACCAGGGAGATGAGAGTTAATTTCAAAACAACATATGTGAAGTGCGCAGGCGGGGCCAAATGAACAACATCTTAAAGAAGCAAAAGAAAAGACATACCAACTCCTGAATGGCAGCAACACCAGCCAAGGTCCAGAGATCACCATAGGAGATCTCGGGGAACTGATCCTTGACACGGTTCAGACGCTCGCGGGCAATGCCGAGACCAGCGTTGGCACCGTGGCCAGCCTCGGGCTTGAAGCGCATGGTGGCAAAGTTGGAACCACCGTCCTTGGCGTTGACGTCGTAGGTTCCGGAGGCGTGCCAGGCGAGACGCAAGAAGACGGGGCCGTAGGAGCCGTCATCGTAGTTCTCGTCCTCGATGATGGCAGCAATGGCGTTGTAGACCTTCTGGTAGTCGAGGGGCTCCTTGGGCTTCTCGGCAGCAGCGACGACGGGAAGGGTAGACTCTAGATGGATGAAGAGGAAGAAGGTAGTTTGGTGAGTAAGGGGGGAAGTTCGATCAACAATGGTAGATCCAGGGGCATGTTTTGTGGATCAGGGCGCAAACACAGACAGACACAGACACACACACACATAAAAAACACTCAACGGACTCGTGTTGGTGTTTGGCTAGGTTTGTTTGTCTGTTTGTTTGTTTGTTTATGCGGAACAAAGGGAAACACAGAAGAGAGGTGGCGGCAGGGTAAAGTGATGAGCAGATACAATAGAGCCACATCCATATGAGAGTGACAGATGAGATAGAAGAGAAGGTACTCCTCTCTGTCCCTTGTCTCTCTGTGGTTTGCTTTTTCCTTGTGCACCTGTTATTTGTCACACCGTACTCTTCCGGGACAGAGAAGAAAGAAGGGAAGGGGGGCCAATACAACGAAGAGCGAGGAAAACGAACAATTCTCACACGCCCACACGCCATCGCACCCATCCATCCATCCACCCACCACCCACGAATCGAACAAAATGGAAGAACCAATCCCCCCATCCACACCTTTTTGTCATCATGCCATCATGTGGGAGATACGCATTTACAAACAAGACCCATTCATGTCCGAAATCAATCGAAGAAAAAAAGAACGCTCACATTGTCATTTTAGAGTTAACGATCTCGGAGAAACGGAAAACTGAAAAATAGAATAGAGGACGCTCCGTCCCGCTCGCCCCATGCCGTCTTTTCATCGCCGAACAGATCAATGAAATGCAGTGTGAAAACCCAAAAAGTACCAAGGTAGCAGACATTCACTCGCACTCCTCAGACCATGTAGAAATAGTTCTTGTAATCCTCAGCGATCCAAGTAATCGATAAGTAGTGAGATGCGCGTGTGCTTTGTCAACGACACAAAAACAAGTTTGGACGATGCTTGCAGGCATGTGGGATGAGGATGGAGCCTATCCCGTCGTCTCTCCTTCCTTGGTGCAAAAGTGGGTGTGCGAGGAGAGGTGAACCGGACCCAAGGAGGCGAAAAATAAACTTTCCCCGAAAAAAAAAAAAAAAAGTATGGTCTAAATTCCGTGGGCATGAATTATTCAAGTGGTGGGTGGGCCGCGCAAGTGAGGGAAAAAAAAAATCGAGGCCAAAAAATTATATGGCACACCCGTCTCCTTCTTCCAATGAGGTCAACACAAATACCGTAGCCCTTGACGAAGCAAACACCCGGCATGCCCTGATCAACGTTACTACCCTCGCTTGAAGCCTCACTTCCATAGCCAAAGAAAGAAAAAAACGCGCCTCTAGGTATTTCCATAGACAATTGCGCAGTCGAGGTCTCCACGTCGGAGTCGCTCCTATTGCCCTGCGCACCTGAACGCGCAAACTATCCCAACATGCATCATATCAAGAACACTGCTTGGTGCAAACTTACTCTGGCTATCGGCATAGACGTGGTAACCAGCAGCGCCGGCACCGGCAGCGAGCGCAGCAACAAACAAGGTCTTGCCAGCACCGCCGGAAGAAGAGGCCTGGGCAGAGTAGGCGCGGGCAGAGATGCGAGGGGCAGCAGAAATGGCTGCGCGGCGAGCCAAAGGAAGAGCGCGGATGAAGGACATTGTTGGATAAGAGTGTTGGTTTTTGTTGGGGTGAGTGGAGAGTTGTGAATGAATGAGGAAAAAAAAAAAAGAAAAAGAAAAGAAATGGAATGGAGGCTGGCTCCATCTCGGCTTTTTTATTCTCTGCCCTGATAATTTAAGGTTTGACCGAGACACATACGACATTTCGCAGGGGGAAGGTGGATGAAAAAGGAAGAAACGGATTGGAGCAAACGTTGCGCTATTGCTCATTGTGTTTGTGTGGATGTGAGTGTACCCACCCAAAGTCTTGTCAATGCCACGCATACCACCAGCAATGGAGATATCAACAAAAAGAAAGAAAAGCACCAACAACAACGAGCCACCTGCACACAGACATAGCTAAGATTAATTGGTGGCGCATTGTTCTCGTTTGACGATTTCGTTTTTTTTATTTCAGCACTGCGCAGCGCAAAAAAACCAGCGAAATCCAACTCGTTTCCTTGAACGTTGTGGATGAACAAACTACGATGGATTTTCCCAAGAAGAACGAGATCATGGAAAAAAAAAAAGAAAAAGAAAGAAAAATAAAAAAAGAAAAACAAAAAAGAAAAAAAAAAAAAAGAAAAAAAAGGCAGCCATAGCTTCTATCCACCACGGCGAGCTCCACGACCACGGGGCTGAGATCCAAGATGTGAAGAGATGCCCTTGCCAAGCTGTGACAGCTGAGGTTGTTGTTGTGAAAGTCCATTGTTCGGGGTGCGGACGGTGCCTGACGCAGTTCCTGAGCCAGGTCCCGAAGAGCTTGTCGAGGAAGGCGACCCGCTGTGTGCCTCCATATCCCTCAAACTCGCTCTCAGCGCAGCTTCCAGGTCATAGTCTCGCTCACCCAGACCACCACGTCGGATGCCCTGACTGAAACTGTGACTGTAGCCATGTCCTCCATTAGTGTCCTTGGAATCCTTGCTTCCAGAACTTCCATTCAGTGCAAGACCGCTGCTTCCGAATCCAGAGTTGAAAGCGCTCACTGAAGCCGACATGACTGTAGGGGTCGAAAAAAGTGATGAAGAAGATGAGTGCTGACTAGAGTGCTTGTGATGTGTCTTGAAAAAGGAAGTGCCGTTGGTGGATCCAGATGGCGAAGGCGAAGAGGGTCCTGGGTGGATAAACTGCGACAGTGCTCCAGGAGTTGAGAATCCATTGAGGCCAGGTTTGGACAACGGTTTAGCATGACTGATGGATCCTGAGCTTGCTAGCCATGATGTCCTTGACGAGCCTCCATTCCCATTGGTAGTAGTATTAGCTGTTGTTGTGGTGGTGGTGGGGGTCTCTGACGCCTCTTGCACTGGGGACTGGCCATCCATCTTTCGCTGAAACTCGACCAAGGTCTGGAACAACACCGCAACCTCCTTGACCCTCGAGAACTGCACACAGAAGCTTTGCAGTGCATGATAGTATCCTGGGATGGTGATGACATCATTTCGGAGCAGCGACTGAATGAAGACACAGAGCTGACGTATCCATGAAATGATAAAAAATTTAAAAATACACGTCAGCGCCACACTTCTCTCGTATTCCATAATAAAAGAAAAGGTATCCAAGATAGCTTACCATGCGCACAACACGAGCTTGTCCAACTTTGTCATCTACCATCTCACAGCATCGGATAGCGTTCTCAATGTAGGCATGCAGGAACTGGGGCGACAGAGCGGTGGCTCCCGTGAGACGGTTGACAACCTCGAGAGAGTGTAGAGTGAGTCGTTTGGAATGGGTCATGGTGTCCAAGTATCCATCAACGATCGAAGGCTCAGGGCTGTCTACTGGCTTGCCCGACTTTCCGTTTTGAAGCTTTCCGTTGCTCTCCTTAATATCCAAATCTGAAGACATTTGGATCAGGTGGAGTAAGAGGTTGAAGGCGATTGTTGGGTTGTTGTCCACAATTCCAGGCAGTGCATCCAATGATGGCAAAGGAATGTGAACCTTGACAGCATCCGGTGCAAACTGTGTCAACATGAGCTAAATAACATCAAACGCCACGTTCAAGTCAGTAAGTATGCAATGACCTTCACGCTGAGAAAAAGTTACAAAAAACATGGTCACTAGACTCACCTGCTCCTGGTCGAATGTCAAAGCCTGGACAGAAGCCTGCTCCATGATCGAGTTGAGCTGTTGGCGATTAGGAGCCTCTTCTACTCTTTTGAGCTTGCTGACCGGCTTTCGTGGAGGCGGGGCGGGGGCATCTTCGGCGTCTGAGTCTTTGAATCGCTTTTCCGCCTCAATTTCCCATTCCTCCAGTGCTTCCTCGTCTTCCTTTTCAGTATCGCTTAGAGTAATAGTGGAGGGCATGGGGAGGGTTGCACTAATGATGGGGCAGTTTTGGTGTTCGAGTAGAAATGTCTCCCAGATCCCTTGACGGTCACCACGTCTGCCCTGAGAAGGGTTGAATGACTTCCAGCCGAGTCCAGGCACGACCTGATCCTCGATCGACACCTCGGGCAAGAGCTCTTCAAAGATCTGCAGCTGAACTGACTTTGATCCAACTTCCTGTGCAATTGTGATCAGCTCGGAAGGCGTACTTGGTGCCAACTAGAACATATTTTCCCAGGGATTTTTTTTTCGGTGTTAGGATCGTCTTTTTGAGTAGGGAGAGGGAGCAAAAACAACATCGCGCCTTCAGATCCTTTTTACCTCTTCTCCGTCACCGTTCAAAATGACGCTAGTAACGAATCGCTCGGGCTTGAGATGATCATCATGCAGGGCCGCTGAGTAGAGATCGACAAGGAAGCATAAGAACGGGTTCTGCTGGATCGGAAGGTAGTTGTACAGTCCATACAGCAGGTAGAGGGACACAACTCTGACTTTGAGCAGCTAGATTCCAGACAGCCAAAATATGAAAAAAAAAATTATTTCGTCAGTATCGTCCTCATCAACAAGATCTTGTAGGCTTTGCTGATTGCTTTTCTACTCACCTCGGCCTCGAGGGCTTGACGCGATTCTCCATCCCGCCCGAGTGCCTCGCGGATCCTGGCCTGGACCTCCTCGACCTTGTTCAACACGTCCATCAAGGCACATCCGGCTCGAAACCCTCCGTGGTGGTTGGCAATGATCGAGCTGAAATCAGCGCCTGATCGCTGCAACTCCTGGTCAACATGATCGCCAAGAAAAGCCGCAATCTCTTGCGACGAAACCGTCATCATTTGCCTTTGAAGTATGAGCTGAAGCAATAATCAAACAAGAAAGATTGCTCAGAGAGGGGGTGTAAGATAAATAAGGTGGGATGGATATGTGGAAAGTTTTGTGGTTGCGCTACAACGACGCTTTTACGAGGTAGGGCAAAGATTACTTTACGAGAGTGAAGAGAACGGGTGAATAGAGCAGAGCCAGAGAGATATCAACGTATCGAGCTGGGTAAACTACAGGAGAACGAAGGGCTAAGGAAGGTATGGGTGCAAGTGGGTGAATGGAATCACAAAAAAATAAAGAGTAGGTGCTATGGAGAGAACAGGCCGAACGAAGGATGAAGATAACGAAGGATGCGAAATGGGAAATTGGGTTGTTTCTTGGTGACGCGAAGAGAGGCGATTCAAAAATGTGTCTTTTGGATTGTAAAACGTGGTTTTGTGGGGTAACGCAATCACGAGAAAAGAAAGAGAGAGAGAGGTCGATGACAGAGAAATATGTGCTTGATGGAACAAGAATAGGTGACGAGAACAAAAGAGAAACAACTTTGGGGAGGGGGGACTGAAGGAAGACAAATTGTGCTGGGTTGCTTGAGTACAGATGAAGTCCCTTTGTGTGTAAATCAGATGTTGAATGGATTGGCGAGGAAAGGGAGCTCTGTATGGTCTTAATCTACGTCAGCTGTGTATGGATGTCTACGAGGGAGAAGGGAGGGGGATACGTGAGAAGTAAGGAAGCGCTGTGGTTTGTATGATGATGATGTTGTTGTTGATGATGTTGTTGTTATTGTTGTAGTAGTTGTTGTAGTAGTTGTTGTTGGAGAGTGCAGTATGCCAAGAATGGATTGATGATGCTGGTTTTTATATGGATGGATATGATGGGGCGAGTGAGTGTGCGAGTGCTGGTCTTTATGGATGGATGTGTGTAAGTGATGAGAGATTGACAAAGAGAGAGGAAGCGAGAAAAGAAATCGAGGCAAGTCACAAATTCCACTCGATTTTGCAAATCGTAATTCAGTTCACGCTCAAAAACATGTCCATAGCGACAACGTGCTGTATGTGTTTCTTTTGTTTGTCTTTGTATGTTGATAAAATGGGACAAGATATGTATGTATGTAGATGGGTCAGGGTGAGAGGGGAGGAGAGGAGATGAGGGTATTTAAGTAAAGACGAAGGATGGATGAAGAACGAATAGCAATTAATAGAGATGATACATGATAGTAACTCGACATCTGTGCTCTTCTAACGGCGGCCATAGTCGTCGTAGCCATGCTGGTATCCTCCACCAACGTTCGACTGGGCATATCCTCCTCCATTGTTGTATCCACCTCCGACCTGCGAGGCTGCATATCCTCCTCCAACCTGCGAGGCGGCATATCCTCCCCCGACCTGCGAGGCAGCATATCCACCACCAACCTGGGACTGAGCATACTCGTGGTTGTTGTAGCCGTTGTCGTATCCACCATGGTCGTAGGTCTGATCATACCCGTTGTTGTGGCCATAATCTTGGCCATATCCTGCGTGCTGGTCGTTGACATAGTTGGCATCGTAGTACTGGTCTTCTGCTGGTAGACTGGCGCCTTGGCTGTAGGGCGATTTGCTCGCAGGCTCGGGCACAGTGGGCTGGTCGCCGAGGTTTCTCAAGAAGACAGTGTCGGATTCGTAGCTGCGAGGATAGTCCTGGTAGTCATCACCACGGATCTTGGACTGGAAATCACGCGAAGGCTATATTGTTGTACGTTCCATATTTTT
>KN042420.1:2761708-2782235 GCA_000739165.1 Podila verticillata NRRL 6337
GGGGGGGGGGGGGCATAGGCGTAGGATAACCATCATGCAGGGGAAACGCACAAGACATGTTGTTTGACAGGGACCGACCATTTGAACAAAAGGGAGTGGGGGTTGGGTCACATAGTATAGTGTAGTGGGGAGTAGTGTGAGTGGAGTGGGAGTAGCGAGTTGGATCGATGAGGAGAGGATAAGAATAGAAATAAAATATTTGATTTTAGGTCAGTCAATGGTCAGGGCACACATACGCATTCGCACTACAGGGAACAGACAAGGCACAACAACAACAAAAACAAGGAACTACAACAAGGGCACACATCGAGAAAGAGAGCACAATCAACCTGAGGTCAAACGTGCGATAAAAAAAAGAAGAAAAAGGCACTTACAGAGAGCTTCCACTTTCTAAAGACCCAGATACCGATGGCAGAGGCAACAACGACAGCTCCAACGACAATGGCGGCCGTCTTGATACCTGCAGAGTCACTGCCCCCCGTGTCAGCCTTGTTGGTAGGGGATACAGTGCCATTGGTCGCGGATTGTGTTAAGGTGGCTGTGAGGGTGCCAGATCTGGAGGTGGAGGTGCTGATTGCTGGTGGACGCTTGTCCGAAGTGGTAGTAATAGCAGGAGGGATTGTTGACGAGGCGGTTGTATGATCTGGAGTGGGCAGCACAGAGGTAGTTTCTATAGGTGCAATGGTTGTTGTTGTTGTTGTTGTGGTGGTGGTGGTGGTGGTGGATGAGGCAGGGGGAGAGGTGGGTGTGTTGGAGACTCCTCCGGATGGTGTGTCGACAAGTGGGTTGAGAGGGTCGACACCCTGAGCACCAACAGTCGAAAGAAGGACCAATCCGAGGAGTAGTAAAGGCCGGATATGCATTCTAACGTTCTTTTTGTCGAATGAGAATGAGAGAGAGTCTATTTGTAGAGTTGTTGTTGTTGTTGTTGTCTGATGGAGGGAAGGATGAAATGGAATTGGAGAAATGAAGAAGAAAAAGAAGAAACGTATTAGTGAAGAATGACGAAATAAGAAAGAAAAAGAAGCTTAGAAAAGCTTGTTGCTTTGTTTGCTGCTGTTTTAGCTGTTGTGCGACAGACAGACACAGAGAGGCACAAGCCAGGGAGGGGAGGGGAGGCAGGGTGCGAAGGGCAAGGGAGGGCAGAGAGCAGGGGAACACACGGAGAAAAACAACACAACAGCACACACACACACGCACACCACATGGAGATGGGTACTGTGGATGGACAACACATACATCAGAACCAGCTGTGGGAAGGGAGATGGAAGGAGAACGACCAGACTAAAAGGGAGGAAGGAGCCCAGGCCAACCAACCAACCAACCACAAATAGATGATATTCATTATTGATATTGATATTGGGAGTAAGAGAGATATGCAATTATGTAAATGAGCAGAGGGAGATGGGGCAGGGGCAGTACACTTTAGCTTTGTTCGTGGACACTGGCACTGCAGAGTGCAGAAGGGGCACAGGCACCGAGGCACCGAGGTACAGAGGCAGGAAAAACAATAATAACAAATTCATTCTCTCGCTCTCGCTCTCGCTCTGCCTCGAACTCTGTTTGTTGTATGAATAGGGTGTGTGTGTAGGCGTGTGTGTGACGAAGGAAGGAAAAAAAATGTTGTTGAATCAGAGAGCAACCCATCAAAATCAAATAGAAGCATGCAAGATTGCGATTTTCAAATCACCCGAACTCCAATGCATCATAGGCGGAGGAGGAGGATCTGCTCAAAACAAAGCAGGAGATGGTGCGACAGGTGAAAAGAAGCAAACCGAGACCGAGTGCATGAAGAGGAGAATTAATGAACAAGAGAACACATGTGTGCGTGCGTGTGTGATATGTGTGTTGCTAATGGGTGCATGTTGAAAATGACATGCACAGGCACAGGTGCAGGAACAAGGCACAAGGCACAAGGCACCATCGAGCTTAATAATGATGGAGTGAAACAAAGCGAATCCAGGCGAGTGGTTGTTGGTCCGTTGCAATGAATCATTCGTGTACCTCAGCTGTCCCTGCCGGTCAGGCAATGCAATACAGGACAGAAAAAGGTTAATCTCGGAGGGGTTGTGATGGTAACGGGTGGGGTAATGAGATGGAGAGGAGAATGAAAGTGGGTGATGAGAAAGAGGTGGCAAGAAAAAGAGATGGGAAGGAAAAGAGGCAAAGTGGGCCAGTCAGAGAACAAGACGAAGAGAAACAAATGGGCAGACGGCGGAAAATAAGACAATGAGATATCTTTAGACACCCAAGACGTTTAAAATATGATGTTCTCGATATGCATGTTTGTTCTTCCTCTCTGAGTCGCTCTCTTCCTCTATTCCGCCTCCGACCCTGGCATGGCACGCTACACTTGGGGATGGAGGTGCGCCCATTTCAAAGCAGCGTAGCCAGTGTGAGTGTGCCATTTTCCACAATAACGTGAGGGGCAATTGGGGCGAATGGGCTGTAGTTGAGCAGTGTACGAAGCAAGCTCTCACTCCCCTCACCACTTCGATGCGCCAATTCATCCAGGACCTCGACCCAACTCACCCTCCTCGGGGTCTCGGTCCAACTCCCCTTCCCCCTCCCTTTCTGTGCCACACCACAAGTCCACAAATAAGATGAAATCGTAGATGTGGCGTAGTCGTCTCTCTCTTTGGGTCCTGCTCTCTTCGACTACTTAGTTTACCCCTTGTTTCCGTCATCGCCTACCCCTACCCAACACAACCCTTCCAATGGAAAGCAAACCACAAAGGCCGTCCTTTTTTTCTTTTTATTCTGGGTATTTCGACATAATCACCTCTCCGTACAAGTCAGTTGCCCGTATTGCATTTTCGTCTTCCATACTTCGTTCGCCCGCCGAGTCTCCTTCACCTGTTGGTCTCTAGCTCGGCGCGGCACCACTTGTGTGTCCACATTCAGATCTGCCCAACTATCGTTCTCTTCCTCGTCATCCTCGACTACGACGACAGGAACCGTCCTGTCAGTCTTCTCCGAGAGCATATGTGCCAACGGCTTTCTCACATCACTCATGGCAAATATGACGCCACCATCACAGGACGCCTCGTCTTTCTCACTCAGGCAGTCAATATCAAAGTCAGAGTAGAAGGACCCGTCAGCGTCCTCGGTTGAAGACTGCTCCGAGTCGGATATCATCTCGTCGACATCGATGTTTCTGGGGTCGGATATTCCATTTAACAAGATATATGACACGTTGTCTTTAGAAATCGGTATGGGATGGAGAGTTGGGTTGGATACTGTGAAAGAAACTCGAACGTCCGGCACTTTATACGGATGGGTATTATCATGCCTTCTACCACATCCCAACCTCCGGAGGCTGCAAAGAAGGGACCAAAAGGTAGACCTTTTTTCATTCAAACAGAGACCTTCCCCATTTACTATCTACAAACACCATGTGACCAAAACAACCATCCCTAAAATTACCACCACTTGAAGTAAGGCAAGTTCTTGGTCACAGGCTCGATCCGCTCCACAAGGATAACTCTCCGCTCCCGCAACTCGCGCTCACGCTGCTTCTGCTTCCGCAACTTACGCTCCCTCCGTGCCGCCTGGCCAATCCCCCCGACCAACAAATTCCCGTCGAAACTCAGGCCGCGTCGCAGACGGTCCGCCCACTTGGGCCGCTCGCTCCGCTCGTCATCCTTTTGGAAACTGTAGCCTCGAGAAAAGAACCCTGGTCGACCACGCCTCTCTTCTCCCTCCTCCTCCTCCTCGCCATTGAGGTTAGGACTGGTCTCAGAGGTACTGAACGCCCGCCCCATCTCAGGGCTGTTATCTCCCGTCCTGGGCGTCGACGGACCAAATCGAATCGTGCCCACTTTGTCGTCCTGCTCGGTCCTGCTGCGTCTATGGTTCCTTGTTGGAGATAGGGTAGCACTTGAATCCCCCTGAGGAACTCCTTTGGTCCGTGTCCGAGGTGCTCCTCCACCTCCATCACTCTGATGACTCTGTCGCCGTCTATGGTTCTTGCGACCGCGATCAGGGCTCCATCCGCCTCGCATATTGCTAACCCCGCTTTCGGACCGTCCCTGTCTACCTTTGGAAGGTCCTGGTCGCTCCTCGGAAAGCGCCATATCGATCGACACCATCCCCTCCCGCGGAGCCGGCGAAATCTCCAACGACGTCTTGACCCTGTCATCGCGCGTCAAATCCTCCAGTGGGTTGTGCTCTTGCTCAAAGTCGTCGTACTCTTCCTCATCGTATGAGTACTCGTCGTCATCGTAATCGTAGTCGTCATCATCGTCATCGTCGTCATGGATACTGTACTCGCCATCACTGACTACCTGGCGGAAACTGTCGTGTTGAGGCTGGTCCATCTCGTTTTCCATGTCGACAACTGTGTGTGGGACTGGGTCCTGGGAGCTTTCTTGATGCTGGCGAACATGGATATCCGTAGAAAACGTCGACAACCCCTCCGGAGACAACAAAGTATTACCACCAACCAACGTACTGCCATAGTTCTGACTGGCCAACCCAGGATCCATAGTCTTGGTCGCCAGGGGTTGTATAGCAGTATACCCCTGTGTTGGCGAAGGCTGTCTCTGGTTGTTCGGGTTCGCCTCCAGTGTCACCTCCTCGTCCCACACCACCACCGCCACTCGCCTACAAAGATCCATGGGCCCCTGATCCAGATTCTTGAGTGTCTCCACAATATTCCACCCCTGTCCCTTCATCACCGCCATCTGCTTGTCAAACATGCCCTGGTCAAAGTCGCTGTCGATACTGAACAATCGGCGAAGATCCGCAATCGTTTCTTTCCACCAGACGGGGGAGCTCAACAGCGGCAAGAAATGGTCACGGGTGGCTTTGGTAAACGGCTGTGCAATCAAGGGTCGAGGCAGGAACAGCCAGCCATAAGGGTACGAGCGCCAAGAGTCCGGGTGCTTGAAGGGGAACGCCAGGCCGTTGTCGATGGCTGCCACGTGGACATGGGTGGATCCATAGTGCGCCTCCATGGCGTCCAGACCTTTCTTTGTTCCATCCACGCCTTCTGAATGAAAGCGAGGTGTTGGTGAATGTGGTCGTGCCGATTGTGAGGGTGATCCATCGTGGGCTTCATCCTGCAAGACCTCCATACCCGAAGCTGTCCTGGACATGTTGGTGCGTGGCGGTGTTCCTGGTGGCGTGGCGAGCATATTGTTACGTGCCGCTGTCTCACGCAAAGACGTGGTCGATCCTCTCGCTCGCTCAGAATAGAGTCCTAAAAGATCGCCCACGCGTGAGTTGCGTCGGGATTGTTGTTGTTGCTGCTGTTGCTGTGGTTGGTTGCTTTTCGATGTCTGAGGTCCGGCAACGACTGAGATTCCTTCCTTTTCGCAATAGCGAATCATCCAGTTGTCGAGTCCTCGGTCTAAAATAAATAAGGCAAAAGGGTGGTCGAGTTAGAAATTGCGCCTATTCCTCCCGAGCAAATTTTTTGACAAAGCTTACCTGTGTTTCGAATGAGATAGTCCAGGATAATCATCTTTTCAAACTGCTCCGTGAACTGCAGCTGCAGCGCCGGCGTCCACTGGAAACCCGAGCCCATACCGCCCTGGAAAGATCCCGAAATGCTTCCATGGAGACTGCCTGTCTCATCTTGACTATGCAGACTGGCAGTCGATCTTCGCCAAGATCCATAGTACCGCCCCTTGCCATTAGGGTCCTGTGTCACAGGCTCCGGCCAAGGATGGTCCCGCATAAAGATATTGGCATCCTTGAATCCGTTCAAAAACAGTTGGAAGCTCCCTACTTTGTCTGGCAAAGGTTTGGCACCATGCTTTGTTTGAGCAGCACGTCGATCCAGATAATCGTAGTGGAACGCAGAGGAAGACAGCCACACAACCTCGGTGCTCGGGACAATATTGAGTTTGAGCCGTCGGTCGACCAGAGATGTTGCCGACTCGGAGATATAACCGAGGTTAGGGATCAGACTGGGAAGAGAGAGAAAGAGAGAGAAAAAAACTTGCTTAGAAAACATATGGTCCTGTACGATGACATCCATGCTTACGTTCTTTTTTAAAGTTTGTCTTTTCTTGCTTTTACCAGCTACGCCCAAAACAGCACGGGAAGAGGTTGCGATGGATCCACTTGGCCCATTTGGGGTTGAGCTGCCCATAGGGTTCCTCGTTCTTTGGCTTGAACACTCCTACAATCTTGCCGTCGAGGTTGCGGCAAAAGTATGATCCCGAGGACCCTTGGGCAATGCGTAAAGGTTGGATGCCCGAGCGGATGGCCTCTTTGACAGAGTCCACAATCCCAACAAACCGCTGGCTGGTCATGGGCTCCGCATGATCAGGCGTCAGGGCTGGAGCAGGAGTGACAGGCTACCATATAAATTGATAAGTGAGGACGTAATTCATTATGAACCACAAAAAAAAATGGGGAAGGGAGGAAAACAAAGAGCACATTAGTTGTTTGTTTTGCCAGCCAACTCTCCATTTTAATAAAGTATGAATGTGTGTGCGTAAGACGAAAGAAAAGAAAAGAGGTTTCCTGTGCAACATGCGCATTTTCGACATTCCTTTGACCATTGTTGCACCAATGTACCAATCCATTGTCCCCGCGGTAAACGCGGGACAGAAATCGAAAAACCCAACCCAACAGTTTCACTTTCAGTAAAGAAGAAAGAAACACAAAAAACAGGACATGAGGTCGGCATTCGCCTCTCCCTCCTCCCTTTGTGTGTGCATGCAGACACCACCAGACACACACTTCCACAAAGTGTTGTTCCTGAGTTTGTTTGCTTAACGTGCACCCCTATCTCTTTTTTTTTTTTTTTTTTTTTTTTTTTTTTGGGGGGGGGGGGGGGTGGGCAATAGATACCCTTCAAACAGCAAGAAAAGCTTACCTCGCCATCGCTAACAGAGACAAGGACCGGCGTAAACACGGACGAATGAACCACCCGATGGTCGTTCTCACCTCCCATGCTGGGCATCCGTCGCTGTCTCGACCGTGTCGTGGTCTTGGACCATCGGTTCCCACCGAGTCCAATCCCGAGCCCAAGCCCGTCACCCGATCCGAGCAGTGTCCCTCGCTCACCCCCTCCTCGCATCCCTTGTCCTCCTCCGTTGTCCGACCCATGCGTTAGTCCATTTGCCACTGCGCCACTCTTGGCTTGCTCCCTCAGCAGCTCCACCGGCAAATTATAAGGATCGGGCCGGATCTCTTGCAGCACTCGACGCTTCTGCGACTTTTGAATCTCTCTTGGGCCGGACAAGGTCGTATGTGGGCGCTGCTTGGGTCGTATGTGTGCCAGGTCGGAAGAGTAGTGACTCAGATCTGCTCCATGGCTCTTGGAGCTGAACAGACGGGTATAGGACGAGGACGACGACGAGTTCGGGTTGGGGTTCTGGAGCCGCTCTTTGAGCCCCAGCAGGCTTTTGTGCTTGACAAAGCGAGGGAAGAACGGTGAGGAAGAGGAAGTTGAAGGGGAACCAGAGGAGGTGACCTTGGAAGAAGACGAGAGCTGAGCTTGTTCAAGGCGAGAGTTGGCTGTTACTGTTGCTGTTGTTGTGGATAGAGTTGTTCCTGATGGAGAGGTATGGGCTTGGACACGACGATCCCCGTGTATGACGCCTTGGGTTTGCTCGCCACCCAGATCTATCAGTGTCCCAGCGTTGGCGAGTTCAGAGGCATTTGAAGCGCCTGTGCGGTTGTTTGTACTGATAGTCTGGTCGTTGCCTTCGTCGTTGTTGTCGAGCTGGTCCTCCTCTTCTTCTTGGTGGTCGTGGTCGTGGTCGTGGTCGCTCAATGGCACATAGCCATTCTTGGAAGGCATTGAATTTCCAACTGATCAGCCTCTTGTTGGAATGGGAAATTGTTAGAAGGAAGGGTATGAAACGTGGGGGGAAGGAGTGACCAAAGGAAAGGAGAAGGGCGAACAAAAAAAAAGTGCAGACTGGGGTGGTCTGGTGTGGTGTGGAGAGGTGTATGTATGTGTTGAAGTGAGTAGAGGCAGTTGTGGTTTGAATGAATGAAGTGAATGAAAACAAAAAGGAATGAAAAGAATGAAAGGCAACGAAAGGCAAAAGGTAAAGGAGAAAAGGGGGTGGCAAGCTGAGGAGGGAGTTCACGCAGCAGGTCCATGCTGTAATCCTTACATGGCAGAGATATCAAGCAAAACTGTCCACGGTCCATGGTTCGCAACTTGACTGTCTTGACGGGTGGGTTACAGCACACCCGCACTCACTCCGTCATGGAATAAAATGACCTTTATCCAATCGACGGCTTGGACTTGCTGGTCGTGGACATGACAACATTTTAGCATACAACAGAACACACACCGCACGCACATGCTATTTCAACCAACACCAAGGCCCACTGTTGGCTTCGTTAACGACAAATGTTGGGGTGGTTGTTTCTCCATAAGCTAGGGGCAAGCCAAGCCAAAGAACAAGGGGAACAAAGAACCCATTGGCACGACGTGGATGTCACAGGTTCAACCAAAGCTTCGCCTCCTTCCCTCTCCACCCACTCCTCTTTGAACGAAAAAAAGTTAAAAATCCTTTGAGCACACGTGATTCGGACAGAAGGCTCCCCCTGACCCTAAATACTTTGCATCCCTTCTTGTCATCATCATCCGTACCATCAATCCTCCACATACACATCTCTTTATACACAACAATGGCAAGTACACGACCTCTCTTTGCCCATCATAGGATCAACGTCAAGAGACGGGCAACGCGAATTTCAACAAGGATATTGTTCGTCGAGCCAAGCGCGTTTTCTTTTGCCCTGGACACCATGCAACACCTCTCTCATCCACCATCTGGACACAAGCTCAATGAGCAGCAAAAACCTGAATTTGCTTCTTGACAAGAGCCTAACCTGTCATGTCTTGTCATTGCCACACCTTATTCAAAATAGGCCGCCATCAGCGAAGATCAAATCAGCGGTATGAAACATTTCCAACCGACAAAAAAAACATCATACTCTTGGTTTTTTTTTTTAGCATAGTCCCAACCTGACATCCATGACCTCTCATTTCCTCAACTTGGTGAATAGAATTCAAGGAGGCTTTCTCTTTGTTCGACCGCAAGGGTAACGGCCACATCGAATCCGCTAACCTGGGCGACTTGCTCCGTGCTCTGGGCCAGAACCCCACCCAGGCCAAGGTCCGTGAGCTCGTCACTGAGGCCGATCCCTCAGGTATGGATGGACACATTTTGAAGGTCACCCTCAAGGGACACACACACTACACACACGCAACTGGAACATTGGAATTTTTTTTTGTCCCTTTTTTAATTCGCGGTGCAAAGAGAAAAAAAACAAAAGCTGAAGGAATATACTTTTATACATTCAAAATAGGCACCGGCACCATCAACTTTGACACCTTCGTCAAGGTCCTGATGCGCCCCGACGGCTTCAAGCCCGCAGGTACTCGCTACGAGTTCATCAACGGCTTCAAAGTCTTTGACAAGGATGGCTCTGGCTACATCCCCCAGGGTGAGCTCCGTTACGTCCTCACCAACCTGGGCGAGAAGCTCACCGACGCCGAAGTCGACGAACTCGTCAAGGGCGTCGACGTCGACTCGAACGGCAGGATCAACTACGAGATCTTTGTCGACTTGATCTTGGCCTCTTAAAAAGAAGAAGAACAAGTATATCCAAAGTGCAAACAAGACAGCAACAACGACCGAGATAGGAGAGCCACAGAAGTCCATATTTTATTTTTTTTCCAACTCAAGGCAATACGAAGATCATTTACAAGATTCTTATTTTTTTATTAAGCTACATTTTTTGTTATTGAATGTGTGTGGTAAAAGTATACAATGGGGGGAATAGATTGAGAGGAAAAAAAAAAAAGGAAAAAAAGATCAAAAGCAACTCTTTGTGGTTTGAGGGAAGGGAAGAAAATATACAAGCGGGTGTGGTAAAAAAAAAAAAAAAAAAAAGTTTTAAAAAAAACAGAAGATGTATGTTGTGAAAAAGAAAAATGCTAGAGACTTAGTGCATATGGCGGTAGTTGGAAGGATGGGCCTGGTAGTCAGGATATCCTCCATTGGGGAAGATTGGTAAACAGACATGTCTTGCGGGCCATTAGGGCGCTTCATGTCTGGAACCATGTCCATGGGTGGGCGGAAGTGACCCATGTGGGGCTCCTCTTCAGCCTCGGCAACACTCTCATCATCGGGGGCCAAGGATGGTGGGGTAGATGACAGTGATGATGTGGATGCGATCGAGTGTCTGGTACCAGGGTGTTGTGGACCAGGAACCATCTGAAGATGCTGGATGTGCTGCAGTGGAGGAGAGGCGGAGAGTGACTTTGCAGAGATGGGAGGTGAGACGGATGCGGTGGAGGTGCTTGGGGCCAGGTGGCCGCGCTGCTTGCAGAACAGGCTCACGATCTCGTCTTGGTCGGGTTCCCTGGACTCGTCCATGCCGAGCAAAGTGGCGGCGGCCTCCATCATTTGGACTTGCTGGTGCTTAGACAACATGAACTTGGTGGCGCTCTGAAATAGGAAAACAAGGAAATAAAGAAAAATAGAGTGAAACCAGGTTAGGTTGGCTGACCAATCACAATTGCTCTCCCTTTCATCTCGCGACGATTCATCGCAAATGAAGCAGCGATACATACCTTCCAGTACTTGGAGTGCTCCCATCGGTGCTTCCACAGGCAGTTGAGGTGCTTGTAGGCCTTGCCGCATTGGGTGCACTTGTTCATCTCGTCCTCGGGGCCTTGTTCGCGCTCGTCCTCTTCTTCATCTCCCTCTCTTGGGGTAGGACCTGGGGGACGAGTTTGGACAGGGATTGAGAGAGGTTGAGGCTGTAGTTGCTGTTGTAGCTGAAGAGGAGGAGAAGGCTGGTGCTGGATGATTTGGGGTGGCATGTGGACGTCGTGGTGTGGAGGCATCGAGCTTGTACGCGAGTGCGAAGAGTGTGTCCGAGAGTGTTTGTTGTATGGATGAGTACGGACGGAAGGGGATGGCGCTCTTGCATGGACATGCCCTTGGACAGGGTGAGGATACATGGGCACGTCAGGTGTTGACTGAGGACGATAGGGCTCGTTGTGTCTTGGATCCATGTGAGGGTGCATTTGTTGTTGTTGTTGTTGTTGTTGCATATGTGCTTGTGTGTAGGATAAGGATCGCGAGTGGCCTGAGTGAGGATGGGAGGGATGAGAGGAGTGGTTTTGTTGGTATTGTTGTTGCTGCTGCTGCTGCTGTTGTTGTTGTTGTAGCTGTTGTTGCTGCTGTTGTTGTTGGAGCTGATGTTGCTGGAGCTGTTGCTGTTGGAGCTGCTGCTGATGAAGCTGTTGCTGTTGATGTTGTTGATGCAGCATTTGTTGTTGTTGCTGCTGAAGTTGTTGTTGTTGCTGCTGCTGTTGTTGTTGTTGTGGGATAATTTGGGGATGTCCCATTTCGGGCTGTGTAACCAGACGCTCGTGTGCATGGGGGTGATCAAAGTTCTGACTGTGTCCTCTTTGGTGGGAGATATCATGTGGGATAAAGGCATGTCCTTGAGGAGGTCCTTGGGGGTGTCCTTGGGGATGTCCTTGAGGATGTCCCTGTACGTGCTCCAATTGGGGAGGGTATGTCACATAAGACGACGACCGCGAGTGTGTGCGAGCATGGGAGGGAGGTGGAGGGAAGGGAACGGATGAAGGGTGCGGATATTCCTCGTGAGAGTATTGCTGGTGTTGTTGAGGATGTTGAGGATGTTGAGGGTGAGGTTGTTGTTGTTGTTGTTGGATGTGAGGATGAGGGTGCATGAATGGTGGCGAGGGTTGGTGAGGGTAAGGGTGTTGGTGTTGAGAGTGTGGGTGGTGGAATGGCTGGTGGTTCATGGCTGGCGATGTGACAGGGAGGAGCAGTAACGGTTCTTTTCTGATGTTTTTTTTTGGAGAGTGAAGGAAGAAATTAAAAAATGAAAAGAGGAAGAGAGGAGCCAAAGAAGAAATGTGGGATTGGCTCGTAAAGATAACAAACGAAAGGGTGTGGTCGGGAATTCGAAGGGTGCTATGGATGGAACCCCGTTTGGACGGAAGAGAGGAAGACAAGAAGAAAGGACGTTTGTCTACGTGGATGGAAGTGATCAAAAGAAAAGACAAGAGAGAAAACGAGAGCAATGGTTAGAACGGTTTGCAGACGAAGAGAGAGAGAGAGAGAGAGAGAGAGAGAGAGAGAGAGAGAGAGAGAGAGAGAGAGAGAAAAGATATCGGGGTGTGAGAGATTGAAGGAGGAAGTATGAAAGGTGGAGAGAAAAAAAAAAGAAAGAAAGAAAGAAAAAGAGAGGTACTGAGTCAAAAGGGATGACCAAATGCCCAAAAAAAAAAAAAAAAAAAAAAAAAAAATGCACACACACACACAGCAAACAAAACAAAAATGAATGAATGAAGAAAAAAAAAAAAAAAGTGGAGACACAGACACAGACAGACACACCAACGTAATTTGGACCGAGAGAAGGAGGAAGCAAGGAAGTAAGGAAGGGAAGAAAAAAAAGGAACAAATAACAGATAATCCTATCCCATCACATCACATCACCACAACCACACATCCCGTCCAACCTATCCCATCAAATCGACTCATCAGACAAACAGTTACTCTGGTTTTTGTTCAATCCACCTCCACCCCTCCCCTCCCCTTTGCCAACATTTTTGTTCTTTTCTCTTTCAAACAAAGAGGAAGGAAGCTATGGGTGGTGGATAGAGAGAGAGAGAGAAGAGAGAGATGTACACATCCTGGGGCACACTTCAAACAAACATCCACACACCATCCCCAACCGATGTTGTGCCAATGGCAGATGATGGACACACGCAGAGAGGGAGGGAGGGAGAGAAGGAGGAGGAGGGACAAACAAGATAAAAAAACGACAAAACCAACCCAAAGAGGAAGAGGAGGGAAAGGAAAGCGAGAGGGTATGGTATGGTATGGTATGGCATGGTAATGGTGGATGGTGTAAACAAATGTCTACAACACGATGAGATACATACACACAAACAAACAAACAAACAAACAAACACACACAAACAATGAATGAACAACGGATGCACCGTGTGCAAATTCATCACCCATTTGTCAAACAAAAACAACTCTTTGTCTCTTTGTTATGTGTTGTGTTATGTGAGATAGTATGACATGCATCCGATGCACTCTCTTCAATGCAAAAGAAAGAGTAAAAAAGGGGTCAGACACCTCCCCATTGAGTTGAAATGATTCAATAGAGTGCGTTTGGGGGAACAGACTGAGTAAGAGAGAGGGAAAAAAAAAAAAGACCAGCGACGAGAGCAGGGAAAAAAAAAAGGTTTCTTCTCTTTGGTGGGCCAGAGAGCGGACAAAACAATAAAAAAAAGAGGCAAAGGGATGAGGAAGGGAGATACCTCTGAGAAGGAAAAAAAGATACGCACACACAGACATTACTCAATGCAAAATGAACTTGCATCGTCGAGTACTCATTTATATTCAATTAGCGCGCGAAGAGGAAAGAGATAAAAAAAAATAGTCAGAGAGAGGTGTTGTGCACATGGCCAACAATCTCAAAGCGGGTGCGCTTGTCTCTCTCTGACCTCTGCCCTCTCTGTCTCTTGTTTGACTTTGTCTTTTTTGATGTGATCCAAAGAGAGGAAACTCAAAATAAATGACAATGGGATAATGGGGGACACAGAGAGAGAAAAGGGAAAAAAAAAGGGAAAGGGAAGACACATTCACATACACATACACCACCCACACATCTACACGCATTCGCAGACAGACAGACAGACAGACAGACAGACAGACAGACATACATGAATACAGATACAGGATAGACCAGGGACAGAAAAAAAAAGAGGGCAGGGATGGATGGATGGATGGAAGAAAAGAAGCAACGCAGAGGCAGGGGAAGGCAAAGAGAGAGGGAGGACAGAGAGACACCACTCTTCAATGAAAGAGAATAGAAATGGATGAAATGGGGGTGAGGGAGAGCAAAAGGAACGAGGGAAGCCAAAGATATTATGGAACATATCAAACAAATTGCCTCAACCAGACCATCATTATTTGCTATCAATCCACTTTCTCTATTTCTGGGTGAAGGCAACAGAGAACACCCAACACACAACCACACCCACACCCACTCTCTTTCTCTCTTTCTTTCATTCTTGAACACAACCCATATGCATGTGGACTCAAAAAAAACACAAAAGGATGCCATGGAAAGGACAATGGTCATGGAAAGAAGGGCATGGAGAGGAAAGTGAAGCACATGGTGCAATGAATGATATATGTACCTGGAGTTGCAAAGAGAGGAGAAACGGGTCGACGAAATGGAGCTTGTTGTTGTTGGGAATGGGTGGGGGGGGGGGGGGAGAGAAGTGAGTGAAAGTAAACGAAAGGTGCGAGAAGGCCAAGGTGAGGTGTGTTTGTTTGTGTGTGAGTGGAAGGAAGGAAGGAAAAGAGAGAGGAAAGAAAAAGAAAAAAAAAAGAGCAAGCAGGGGTGGGGTGGACGAGGGAAAGGAACAAAAAAAAAATCGGTGAACCTTAATTCTAATGACCCTCTCCAAAAAAAAAGACGGACGTTCCCAGTCGGAGCCTTCTCTTGAAGACCAACAGAAAAACGTCTCATGACCAACTACATAACATGCAAGATTAATTCATGGTTAATTACGAAATTAATAGGAAAAAAAACCATGGGTAGCAACAATGCCATGATCATACAGCAATGACTTGGTTTGTCCTTCAACGACAATGACATTGTGGCAATGGGTAAGCTTGTCTTGTACACGTGATCTGAAGGTCGCCTTTTGTTTCGACATGCCCTCCACATGCTTGCTTTCCCTTTTAGCTCCCTCTTCCATCCTGCTCAAATCACCCCCCATCACACAATGTATCGCCGCCGCATCAAAAAACCACGCGCTCCGGTCTTTGGAAAATCGCTTGAGGAATTTGGATTCAAAATCAATGCCAATGGTCGGGTCGTAGACCTTAGCCCTGACGGTACGAATGAAAGATTGAATGTCAGTCCTCCACCCCTTTGAAACCAGACAACGGACGGCGACAAGGATAACTGACATATTTGGCTTTGTTGTTTGCTTGGGCCTCCCAAAAAAAACTCTAGAGGTCCCATATGTTTTCGACGTGAAAGCCAAGGACAGAGCATTCCAAGAAGCCCACTGCCTTGCCTTGACCGGTAGGGAACCCAGTGATACTTCAACATTGGATCGTGATTACGTTCTATCAAAGCTCTGACGCGTCTAATTTACTTGTGGGTGATAGATGCCGTTCTCCGAGTTGTGAGAGACGAACTCGCAAAGGACTATGGATTTGTCGAGATGGCCGTGCCTCTGGGTATCGACAAGGACGACACCACCACGCCTCGAGCCCAAATCCTTGCAACGTGAGTTTCTTCGTTATGTTATTTTCTTAGTCAACAATATGAAGCTCACCTTTGGGCTCCCTTGCTCTCAATATCTCTTGATTTTGCCTACTAGAGAAAATATCTACGAATGTGAGCGAGTGCTGGTCTTGATCCCTGGCACGCGTGAAAGGTAAGGCGAGGATGATCTGGTTGCTACCTTCTCGTTTTTCATGCTGTTAACGCGTATCTTCGAATTTTCGAAATAGCTTGGGTTCATGGTCGCGACGACTCATTTGCAATGCCAGCGTCGTTGTTGGATCAATGAAGTCGACAGTGAAGCTGGCGCACGAAGGAGGATACGGCGTTCTGATCCTTAACCCCAATGCCCACCACTGGGTGAACAACGAGGCAACGGTACGAGCTTATTTCGAGACTACGTGTACGATCTGGGAGATGTTGTAGACTGACATTGTGCTTCTTGACATTTTTTTTAGATTCATCCCCCAACCCAAGGTGAAATGGAATACGTTCAAGGTATACAATACGAGTCAAGTACATCATGAATACATGAGTGTGCGTATATACCAATAGAAAGAGAGAAAAAAAGAGCTAACATTGGCCACGATAGGCTTGCATACCCCCGAGGAGCACGTCGAATACGTGTTGAAAAATGTTGTTCAGTACGTATCACTGTATCAGGCAATAAGTATGGTTGGGTTCTCATGTTATGTTCCCTGTGCTGAACAAATTGTTTTCCAACCTTTAGGTCATTTCAGTCCCAAAAAATCTTCTTCATGGCCCACAAGTATGGCACCCACACACTGATGCGCACTCTCAGTTTGCAATGTAAGTCTTACTTGCCAATGGTCTTTGCTGTGCCTGTCCATGGATGTCCAACTGAAAATTGTTCCTAGTTGAGGCTTTCAAGGACCGAGTTTCTGCCATTTCACTGGTTGATGGTTCGCACTCGATCGACTCGTACATCGACCCGTCCTTCCGGAAGTGGTGGTCACTGGTGAGTATGCCGCCATGCCAAGATCGACAAGTAGCCTTTTTCGCTTCGAATATTTGTGGGCTTACTTTTCCCTACTTCATGGAAACTCCTTAGAACGCTGCTGGATATGCCCCATCAGAAGCCGAAGACCTTGCCAAAGTCGACTACAAGCCCGAGTCTGGCTGCAACAACTACATGACGGGTACACAGGAGTTTGACCACACCCTGATAGAGGCGATCCCTCTCACGTTCGAGTTCTTTGGCGCCAGGAAGGAGCGCGACACCGTCTTTGACCACTACAAGGACACTGCGCCCGTCTTCAACGAGGTTGATCCAACGACATTTGCACTGGCCATCCACGACGATGGGGATGAGAAAGATGATCACGTTGGGGATATCGATCCAGCCTCGGTCCACGCTTCGTGGTAGTCTCTTTCGTTGCTGTCTGGCAGGGTGCCAATTCGAGCGTTCTTGTGGTTGAGAGCACCAACCGCAAAAAGAGCTTATTTTTTTTTTTCCTTCGCTTCATGCCCCTCTCTTCTTTCCTCTTGTCAAAGACCCAATTCATCTTTCTTTTTGCTTCTTTCCCTTGACAATTCTACATTCCAATCGCAAAATAAAAGCAACCATCCCCATCAAAGCGTCAACCCAACAATGACTCATCAACACCGAGAAGGGTTAACTACACTGCAGCACGATTGGACCATGGTCAAGGTTGGCACGCTGGTTGCCAAACAGACTCTAGTCACAGTGTAAGACAGACAATGGGTCTTGAAATGCAAATGCAACGAATGTGCGTAGGCGACCCACAATGAACTAAGCCTTGATTACGTGTTGTCTCCATAGTGATGCCGATTCCACCGTTGAGGATGCATGCGAGGTACCGTCGTAGTGAATGCAGAAAGAAAAAGCGCGCGGCTTCTTTTTGCACCCAAAGGCAAGAGAGACTAATTTTTTTTTTGGTACAACCTTTTTTTTCCCTGGGATGCACAGGTCCTTTTACAGAATGGTATCTCCTCGGCACCTGTCTACGATGCCAACAAGAAGATCTACGTGGGCATGTTTGACTATGGCGACCTTATGACCTATATCCTACTCTTGCTGAAGAAGATGCAGGTGCCGTAAGTGCCCATAGACTGAGAAACGTACGATCTGCGATCTGTTCTGGACATCTTTGTCGCCTAACCTGCATGTTGTGTTCGCACTCACTTTCTTATAGACTGAAAGACCAGTCAGTCGAGATGAGAGACTTAATTCAGCGGACAAGCAGAAGCCAGGCTGTGCCAGTGAAGCTTGCCTCAGGTGAGTGAGGAAGGAAGGGACAACTATTTGTGATGCCTTGGTTGGGCGGATTTGGGCGGATTTGGGCGGATTGTTTTTCTTTTTTGGTCTTTTGACAAAATTCCGGTTTGCCCAAAAAAAAAAAAAAATCGAAAGGCAAGCCCCTTCACACAACTCGTATGCAGGAACAAGGTTGTTTCGACCATAAAAAAACTAACCAACTGGTTTCTATCCATTCTTTTTTCTTGTTCTTGCTTTCCAACTATCGACAACACAGATCTTTCTGGCAAGGACCCATTCTGTACAGTTTTGCCAGAGACGAGGCTGGGCGCTGTTGTACACGACTTTGGCACGGGTATTCACCGAGGTAAAGTTTATTACGTCTTTCCTTCCCTCATATCGTTTTCTTTGAGTCATCTAAAAAAAGCTATGAACCTTCAACCCTTCGCCACGATCTAACCTCCTCTTTTTTGTTTCCTGGCATTGAAAATAGTTGCTGTTATGGATCCAGAAGGAAACATGAAGGGGATCGTGTCGCAGTCGTCCACCTTGGATTATATTATGCGTCATGTAAGTCACTCATTGCGATAGTGGTGCAAATGCACAACATAAAAAAAAAGCGAAGACTAACATGTTGTGCCACCAAATGTGCTAACAGCTCAGCGAATATCCCCAACTTCAGCCAATCATGCAGAAGAGCGTAAGTCCAGCACGTCCTTTTTGTTTGCTTGTATTGACCTATGAAGTTGTTATTGATGACAGCGCTCCTGCATTACAATAGCTCCAACAATGCGGTTTGACAAGTGGCAAGGTGTTGTCAGTGAACGGAGACTCGAAAGTGCTGGACGCGTTAATCTCCATGAGTAAGTTATACCTCTTTTGAGCCCTGAAGACCTAGGAAGCGGTACTAAAATGTTGGCCATTTGGCAATCGAAATGGTGTACACAGGCAACAACAGTGTGTCGTCGCTGGCAGTACTGGATGACCAAGGAATGCTACTCGGCAATATCAGCATGACGGATATCAAGGTATCGTTTTTTGTGCCTGTTGAGCGCCTTAGCTTCTGGTCCATGTGCTCATGTCTAATGCCTTTTTTCTTTTTTTCTTTTTTTTCTTTTTTTCTTTTGCTTTTACCACTATTTAGCATATAATGAAGAGTTTGAGGACATCGTGGCTGTGGATTAGCTGCTTCCAGTTGGTGTGCAAGATTCGTCTCTCGCATGGTGTCGAGAGTGGCGAGGTAAAGAGCTCGGATATTTGAAGTATCTATCGATGAAGGTTATGTCGACTCACCCGATGTAACTGGCATCTTGATAGGACCAGTACCCGATTCTGGACGTGAATGCCAAGTCGACCTTTGGATACACTCTCTCCAAGCTGCAGGCAACCAAGGCTCACCGGATGTGGGTCGTGAACGATGGCGGATGTGTGGTGGGCGTTGTCAGTCTCACCGATGTATTCCGCGTATTGAGTACTTTGATCGACAACTAGACGAACTATGTTCAAAGGAGAAAATGTCCTAAAGGAGGAAGAAGTGGAGCGTGACACGACCTGGACATGCACAACCGACTTGATTAGCCCTGCAGGAAAAAAGAAAGGAATAAGGAAATGGCGCAAAGCGATCCAGGAAAACGATAGACCACACCCTTTTTTTATATTATTTATCGCCACGCCATAAACAATATATAATAGCTTATGATCCATGACAACAAAGATGCAACGATACGCTTGTCTTACACATACAAGACATGGCCACCTTCAACACCCGCATTGTGATATGAAGGATATCTAGAGAGAAGTATCCTACTTAGTGCCAATAGCACTAGCGGAGCACTTAGGTGGTGGCTATTTGTTTATTAGTGATGACGGATGGAAATGGGTCGATGGCTGTTGACCAACATAAAAAGCGAAATTTCGTTCACTGAGAGCCCACCGAGAAGAGACATGAGAAGACACACACAGAGAGAGAGAGTTGGTCAGAAGGAAGAACGGACGGGCAAAGTAGGCAGGAACAAGCTAGAGATGTGGCATAGAGCCAGGCATTTCAGGCGGGTGCAACGGTCCTGTCCTGGGATTTCATATGTTACAACCACTGTCGTGGTGGGCTGCTTACTTTTCTTTCTTCTTCACATTCACCATTGTCTTTTGCACCCTTCATTCCACAGAAGAAGACAAGAAGAGGAAAGAATGTCCTCCGTCTGATCTCTCCACACCCTCTCTCATTCTTCCGTTCATTCATCCATCCCTTTCACACTCATTCATACCCTCGCTTCATTCATCACAAGGCCCTCTTTTCCATCTCCCAGCAGCTCGCTCTCACTATTCTACCCAGTTCTTCCTTCCTGCAGTCCTCCTTCTTCAACCTGCCCTGCCAACAACAGCAACTTCTCCTCAACGTCAACCTCGACACTCTCTCGCTAAGAATATCTCTCCCTCCAAAAAAAAAAAAAAAGCTTGTCCCTGAGACAACTGCACTACTTCCCCTGAACCTGAACGGCGATTTTATTTTTTGTCTTCTGTGCGGGACAACTTTAGTACGATGAGACACCCTCACTCCTCCTCTCGGCTCATCTCCTCTCTCCTCGCCCTCTTCCTCGCTATCTCCTCGGTTCATGCCAACATTAACTGTGCTCTGCCCGCAGGAGGCATTTACAGTGCTGGCGACCCCATGGTCCTCAACTGGGGTGATGACGGTGCCAAGCCAACCGTCGCTAACATCATCAGCATGACGGGCGCTCTCTACTGCAACACTGGCAACAAGATCGCCGACATCCCTATCACCAAATTTACAGGCCCCGCAAATTACACAGTGCCCTCTGTCGGCAACGCCACCCTCGCTGGTGGTAACGCAGGTCTTTGCGCTGGGAATGCTTTCCATATCGAGTACTCGGGCCAGTACATGGGCGGTATCCTTGACCTCTTTAAGACCGCCTGGGGCCCTGCCACGTGCGGCACCATGACCATCAACCCTTCGCCCAACAACACTATGCCCACCAC
>KN042420.1:2782642-2832449 GCA_000739165.1 Podila verticillata NRRL 6337
ATCTGGCATACACGTCGCCAAAAGATCCGCCGGATGGAGAGCGCCATCATGCCTTGGTCGAACCAGCCTAATAACAACTTTTCAAAGATGTCGTCTTCGATGGATGATGGCCCTCGTTCACCTGGTAAGCTTGCTGCAGGAGCTGGCGCAGGAGTTGCAGCCGCAGCTGCAGTCAACTACGCCAACAAAGCTCAACCAGCAATCCCTGCACCTAGCCATGGTGAAGGAGGTTACTACAATGATGACAGATATGGCTACCAGCAAGGGTACAACAACACCCCCAACAACAATTACCATCAACAGCATCAAGGCGGTTACGACGGATATGAGGACGATACCTACTACAACCCTCACTATGCCAGTCAGAATAACCAAGGCTATGGCCAGGGCCAGGGCCAAGGATACGAAATGAACCAGTTCAACAATGGTAGCTACTACTCTGCTAGTAATGCCTCGAGAACACCATACCAGGACCCTTACAAGGCTCAACAACCTGCCGTGTCATCTCCAGGATATTTCCCGCCCCCACCTCCAGTGACTGGCGCGTCGTCGCCACCGCCTTCTGTGCCATTGACCGTGCCCATCAGTTCCACGACCAACCTGACGTCCTCGTCTTCGCCCAAGCGTGGCCCACAGACTATTCTCCCAGAAATGGGACGACCCGCAGACGAACCTACCAGCCCACGATCATAGCCCGTATACACATACCACTCCCCCACACACACCTTTTCCCCTTGGCAATGCTGTCCAATATGTTAATAATAATAATCGCTTGAGTAAATTTTTTTGCTGTGATCGACGAGATACCTTTTTGTGGTTTGAGAAAGGTTGCGCGTGACTGAACCATGCTCATGGTTTTCTTGAGGAGGAGTTGGAAAATGTAGAACCTGGGGCACAGACAAAAAAAAAAAGGTACTCCTGGAATGTTAAGTTGCCCGTGCATATCTCGACTTTTTATCCAAGTTGGATAGCAGACGGTGGGAGGTTCCCACATGCTTTCGTTTGCTTCTGGATACACTGCAAAATAATATGGCTCTTTGTGCGACTACAATCACAAGAGAGAGAAGCAACGTGCAAAAAGAAAAAGAAAAAAAAAACAATCGTAGATGTATCTTTCTTTTTCTTTCTTGCTTGAGCAAAAGATGCATGGAATGCCAAAGGGCTCGCTTGTCGTCCATAAAAGTTGTGGGGTGTTTTTTTCAGTATTTGGCCACACATCCATGTGCCAGAGCCTTGTTTCGTCGCTCGAAAGTTCTTACTCCAGGACAGTTTCGATAATACGAAATAAACTGACTGCTGTACTAGAGTTCGGAATAAAAACTGAACTCGAGGGTCCATCATCTCACGAGGAGACCACCAAATAGAAAAGTGCACCACGACCACCCACTATCATTGGTATTGGTCAAGCAAGTTCAAAGGCAGGCGATAGTGCCTCTGTTGATCCCTATTTTTTTTCTTTTTAGAAAGTGCACGCCATGCTTGTTTACGGAGTGGCAATCTCAAACAGCTAAACTCGAGGTCCAAGCATCCTCATTGATGGGGGGCTGTTTGTCTCTTAGTCCCGTCATGCATCTATGCGGAGACAAGAAAAAACACCCGAGGATGGGGACTGGCATGTTGTCAGCCATGGACAAGCCAATCCCTGGCACCTTCGACACCCACTGCCAATGGGAAAACTGAGACAAAGAAGGTTAGACTTTGCGTCCCTTTTCCTTTCCCTCCTGCCCTCTTTTTCTCTTTGAGTATTATTCAGAATTGCGTTTTGGCAAATGGGCACGAACCGACGTTATATTATGTTGAGAGCAGAGGGATAGAGAGGGGGCACTGAAGGAAGGGTCTCATTCCGTTATTTCATATGGACCAAACAAAAAAGAACGAACCATCACCCACTCTCGCACACCGCTGGCTTGTCTCGCTCACGTTTTCCTGCGCTTTCCACCACTGCACCATCATTTTGGCATGGTTACGTCTTTCTAGTGGCGCAATGACATGATATTATACCCGCCCAGCCCCCCCTCCTCCACCTACTTTTTTTTTTTTTTGCACAAACAATAACTATCGCGGCCATTCTCTCTCCATGCACAAGACGGCAATTTTCTGCACGCGCTAAAAAATAAAAGAAATGAGAGCATTTTCGTGCATCAATGTTGTGTGTATGTGAGTCGAACCGTGTGGCAAATAAACAACAACAAGTGGACAAGAGACGAAAGGAGCTCAATACGTATTGGAGAGATTTGCTCCGCAAAAGTGCGGCTGGGGCTTTCTGTGCCTGCGCTAACGTACGAGTCGTTGGGAGCAAGTAAAAAAAAGGGCAGATCTTTCTTTTCTGTCCTTTTCTTCCTATTTCTTTTTCTTTTTCCGGTTGTCCATTCTCCACTCTGGTCCCATCCTCCCTCCATCCTCCTTGCATCTTCGCATCCTCCGTATCCTCACAGGGACACATCCCTTCCTCTCTTCCCTCCTTCCCATCCTCAAACATCGATCATCTTTCCCCCCCTTCCCCTTCCTCGGCTCACGCTCGTCCCATTTTTTTTTTCTTTGTCCATCCGTTCCTAGTAGTCGACACACCTCCCCATTAATATCCAACGACTACCACTCACAAAAAGAAATCGACAAAGACTCGAAGCGACCCAGGATCCCTGCATATATCAACACATCAACCTTTAATGTGTTCTTTCTTATAAGCTTGTTCTTGCCACCATGACACAAATAAAGACAAGAAAATCAATGGCTACGGTGCTGGCTCTTGCCCTTGTGGCATCCACCACCGAAGCCAGTCTCAACTGCCAATCCCCCACAGGCAGCTACAGTGTCGGCGACTCCGTCGCGATGCAATGGGGCGACAATGGATGGTGGCCCAAGGCCAGCGATGTTTATTCAGCCACCGCCAATGTCTACTGCTCCTCGGGTGGAAGCAAAGTCGCTTCCTTTGGCGTCTCCAACGGCGACTCGTGGACAATCCCCAGCAGTGCCTACGGCAGCTGTTCAGGAAATCAACTGTATGTCGAGTACACAGGCAACCTCTGGGATGTCGCACATTGGTTCCATATCCTGCCCTACTCGACCAAGTGCAGCTCCTTCACTGTCAGTGCTCCTCCTCCCCCTCCCCCTCCCCCACCACCTCCACCTCCACCTCCACCAACCACCCAGCCCCCAAAGACCACGGATAGTCCCTCTCAGCCTCCCACAACTAATACCCAACCCCCCACGGTTCCACCCGTTCAACCCACGAGCACTGCACCCGGAACCACTCCTCCTCCTCCTCCTCCTCCAGTCTACACCTCGACTGTGACTTTGATCACCACCGTCATTGATGGCACTTCGACCGTTGTGCCCGTCAGTACCATTGTCCAAGTCCCTCCGAATGTTACTGCACCCCCTGTAACCACCCCAACCACTGCCAGCTTTGACCCTAACGCCGGTGAGGTTCCACAGGGCCTGCCCTCCGGTTCCAGCGGTGGCCAGACCAACCGCAACAACAATAACAACACCTCAAACGTCCCTGTCGCTGCGTTGGCCTCTGTAGGCGGTGTGGCCGCCTTGGCCCTGCTCGTCTTTGGGCTCGTCATGACCCGCAAGCACAAGCGCCTGCGCCGCGAGCAAGGCCTCGACAAGGAAATCAACTACAGCTACGGCGCAGAACTCGGCGCCTCCGCTGGTGGCACTGCTGTTATTGCGGCCCCCGCATCGACTCACTCGACGCAGTCGAGCTTCAACAACCACCCGATGCCGTACCTGGAGCCCGAACCCTCGCAGAATTACCATAGCCCTTCGCAGAACTACCACAACCCCGACTACGACTTTTTGGCCGCTGGCACCGGAGCCGGAGCTGGAGTCACAGTCGCTTCTCGCGGCATGGGCGTGTACGGCTACGAAGAAGGCTTTGTCCCGGCCCCCGCGTCTTCCGACCACCGCCGCATCAGTGACCACTCCACCGGCGATCTCGGCATCGCCGTCGCCGCTGTGGCCACCAACGACTTCATGCTGTCCTTCCCCGTCCCGCCTAGCACCATCAATACCTCGGCCGCGAATGCCGCCCTGCAGCAGCAGTTCGCCCTTGCTGGTCGCCTCTCCATCGACAGCCAAGAGTCTTCTTCTTTCGTCGCTGGTGGAGCAGGTGCCGGAGCTGCTGCCGCCGCCGTGAACCAGCAGTTGTCATTGAAGCAAGAGTTTGACGACGACAAAAGTGTTGGCGGCGAAGACGGGTTGTACTACCTCCAAACGGGCACCCCCAGCCAGACCTATCAGTCCGCGGTCGGCACGCCCGCGGTGTCGACAACGACGACTGGTAGTCGTGGTGAACATGGGTCCGCTCCTTCCGCCACGGATGCTGCGACCCGGTCGTCCGCGTACGACACTGTCCCCTCGTCGTCGTCAGCCTACACCACGGCAGGCTCGCCCACGCTGAGCGCGACGAGCCTGCAGTCGCGAGACATCCATATCCCCACGATGCAGCCCTCGGACTGGCGCATGACCGGGTCTGGAAGGCCCGAGAGTTCGCATATCCGGGACTTGATCCGGAATGTCCTTGACGACGAGTAGGACAAAAAAAAACCACAGTTTCTAGTAATGAAAAGATGATCAAAAAGGAGGAAGTTGATAGGAGAAATCTGAATAGTTGTAATTAGTGTGTTTGAGAGAGAGAGAGAGAGAGAAAAAGATTAAAAAAACCTGAAAGACAGAACGCTTTATGTGTTGCTTTTACATCTTCTATATATTATCAGTTACAAATTGGGTAAATCCACCCTGTAGCTCCTACAAGAGCTCCCTCTTCTGTCTAGCAAAAGACGTATACAGCAACGTCGTCAGAAACTCGAGCTTCTTGGATAGCTCCGGACTCGGCTTGTCATCCACCTGGAACAGCTCCGGCCACTCGTGCTCAAGGATCGCGATCCGTGTTTGCAGTCTCGGTAGCACCTCCGCCAGATCTACCGCCGCACCGTCTGTGGGTGGCGCTGGGCGGGAGGGTGGCACTCGTGCGCGAGTCGTAGGCACTACATGAGGAGAAGAAGGAGGTGAGGGGCGTGTGGGTGCGAAGTGAGACGAAGGACGAGGAGGCGGACACAGCGGAGGAGGACGTGGGAACCTGGACAAAGAGGGCGCACGGTCCACGATATCATGATCATCGTCTTGTCGCCACTCTGTAGCATGATTATTGTTCAGTCTTCTAGTGGTGGTGTTGTTGCTGTTAGAGTCGCTTACATCCAGGTGGTAGAATTCCGGCGTGTTGCGTGACAAGGCCAAGCTCTTGTAGCGATGCAGCTCGCGTTGGATCTCATTGGTCAAGCTCTCAAACATGCTCCGCGCGGGAGCCGAGAAGAGGTCGTGATGGTCGTGAATAGAGACTTCTTGTTCTGAGTGGGCTGCATCTATGCTAGTAGGAGATGGTAATGGGGAAATCGAGGTCTCGCTCTCAGAAGTCGACGACGAGGCTTGAGCCATGCTCTCAAGAGCTGTTAACGGCATAGATCCGAACCGAGCCAGGGGCGTGAATGTTGGTAGAGGTGGAATCGTTGGTGACAGGCTCTCGGCGGACTCGCCCATGTCGGAGGGATAGATCATTTGTGGTCGTGGACGAGGACGCGGCGGCGTAGGAGGTCGATACACGACAGCAGAGACACACAGAGGAGAGGCTCTAATTGATGTTGCCGAAGCATGCCTTGATTGAACCGTGTTGTTCGGTGGTGGAACAATCTCGCTCCTGAGGTCAACCACATCATCCCAATTTCCTGGCTCCGAGCTCGCCCTTTGTCTTGTTCGAGCGAGCAGTCTTGTTGCGAGATTCTCTGGAGCTTGAGCACCGGGCCCGGTGAGGGCCATCATGGCTGATACCTTGCGCGACAGATCTTCCACATTCCCTGCTAGGTTGTTTAGAAATTGCATAACTTGATCGTCGCGCGTAACCTCCTTGTCTTTGCGTGGCACGGGAGGTCTCCAGTTTGAGGAAGGCTGGCGTATCTCACTTGGACAACTGACAGCTCCATCCAACGAGGAGTCTGTTATTGGACTACAATCTGATTGAAAGTGTAAAGGGGCGACGTGAAGGCGCATGTGCTCGGGAGGGTACTCTGTCGAGACCGAGCTGGCTCGGCGGCGAGTATTGTGGTATCTTTCCTCAAGTGGCGATGGTGGTTGTGGTAGCGGCCGTGAATCAAAGTGATGTTGTGTAGTGATGATTTGCCTTGGCGAATTACCAAGTTGAATATCTGATGCAGAGATTGCGGCTACGGGGAGATTGCCGAGAGACGGCTGATGTCGTGGCCCATTGTAGTAGATGGTCCTTGACACGGTTTCCTGTCCATAGTTGTTATCGTGTTCATCATGCTGAAGTCTGCGGGGCGGGCCCGATGTCCAATTATGAAGTGACGTGGCCCGGCTGGATGCAAGGTTGAAGAAGGATCGTTGTTTTTTTATGGGCGGAGATCGAGAGGGTGCAAAAGGGTCGGAACTGCTGTTGGCTGCAGAAGAAGATGTGGTGAACCATTTTTTGGGCCAAAGTAGTGTTTTGGCCATTCGTATCGGAGTCACAGTTGTGAGTAATTGAGGTTTATTTGTGGTTACGGATGACAATTATGAGAAGGGTTTTTATACTACCAGGAGCCGACAAAAAAGTGTGGTTTTACCGCTCATCTACGGAGCACGCCACTGAATATTGGTGGCGAAGCAGCCGTATCACGTGCCTCAAGCGTCCGTGCCTGTGAAGTCGTTCGATGGTTTTCCACACATCTCTCCCCTACTCCGCATTCATTAATCCACATCAAACCTCACCAACAATCAAGTAAAATGTCCGACGCAGTGACCATCCCTGAGGAATATATCCCCATCGTCGATGGCCTCCTATGGAAGAAAATCCTCCAGGAGGGTTCGGGCGATTCTCCTACCAAGAAGAGCAATGTCAACGGTAATCAACACACAACTTTTGAGATGCACCACACCTGTGGATACTTCATGTATCTAAAGTAACAAAAGGCTGACTATGCGTTTCATTTTCTCCGCATTTATTTTCTTAGTCCACTATGTCGGCACCTTGTTCACCACCGGAGAGAAATTCGACTCTTCGCGCGATCGCTCCGCCCCTTTCAACTTCAAGCTCGGTGTCGGTAACGATATTTCGCGTTGAACTGGACGAAAAAAATTGACAAGATAGCCACGAAAATGTGGACCTTGAGGCTAATTTCATGTCGATTTTCACCTATGTACTGTTCACAGGCCAGGTCATCAAGGGATGGGACGAGGGTGTCAAGACCATGAAGATTGGCGAGACCGCCGAACTTGTCTGCCACCCTGACTACGGTAAGATCCGTATTTTTTGCCCACGTCGCGTCTATTCAATGCTTGGCGTAGCTAATCCGTAATATAACTAACCGACTATGTAAATATCCTTCTAGGTTACGGCGCGAGTGGAAGTCCCCCAAAGATCCCTGGTAACTCGTACCTCAAGTTCGAGGTTGAGCTCCTTGGATTCCAAGAGGTATTGTCCGAAAAAATTGTTCAAGCACGGGTTACTGGACTCAAAAACTGGAGTCGTAGGGGTTCACGAGATCTGACCGATATTTGAATTGTTTCGTTATCTATCTAGTCCGCCGACAACCCAACTGCCAAGCTCGCTTTGGCCAACAAGAAGAAGGAGCAGGGCAACACAGATTTCAAGGCTGGGGAGAACACCAAGGCCTCGCTGGCCTACAAGGAGGGCGCCGATCTGCTTAAGGACATGAGCGACGCTACCGAGGAGCAGCAAAAGGAGTCGCAACAGCTGCGTGCCGCCCTCTTGTCCAACTTGGCTGCTGCTTACCTCAAGATCAAGGAGAACGCCAAGGCTGCTGAAGCATGTCAAACTGTAAGTGGCGTTCACTATGCTTTTAACAGTATTTCTTCATGGGCGATACATTATCTAACTGCGTAGGTTTCTTTTCTGATTTTGTTTGTAGGCATTGACTATTCAGCCCGAGAACGTCAAGGTTATTTATCGCCTGTCTCAGGCCTACTTGGGTCTGAGCGAGTTCGAGGAGGCCAAGAAGATTGCCCAGACTGGACTCGAGGTTGCTCCTGGCGATGCCACCTTCACCAGCTTGCTCAGCGTGATTAACGCAAAGCAGGCCGCCTTCAAGAAGCAGCAGCAGGCTGCTTACAGCAAGATGTTCTCTTAGATCTCTTAGAGGAAGTTTGTTAGTATTAAACAATCGTAAAACGATAGGATATAGCTTGAAGCGTTGGCTATGGATTTCATGTCAAAAGACATGGCATGGTTTTTTCGTTGCTCGCCACCTTTCACAACGTGGCACCTCATACGAGTCAGTCAAGTGAGGAATAACGTAGGGAGTGACTGGCATTTCGCCCCCTGTCGCCTGTCGCTCTTTTTTTTTTTTTTTTTTTTTTTTGGTTCCATCTCGTGGTGCGAGGGTATGTGTCCCCCCTTTCATTTTTCATTTTTCCATCATCTCTCTCTCTTTCTTTCACATCCACAAACTCCTCAAACAAGACACATTCCACAAAATGACAACAAAGGACGACGACGTTCTCCAGTTCCTGGACTCGCTCGATGGCGCAGCCACCACTGCCACCACCACCACCACTGGCTCATCAACAGCCCCTGCCTCGGGGTCATCAGAACCACGCGACAGAACTACCTCTTCCACCTCAGGAGCAGGAGCAGGCGTTGATGGTGCACAGGACGAGCAGTCCGTTCTGGACTTTTTGGACGAGATCACTCAGTCCGCTTCTTCATCCACCACACCCGCTCCCTCTACCCCTGCACCATCGAGCTCTTCAGCACCTTCCAAATACTTGCAGCAGCAGCAACAGCAGAAGCAACAACAACAGCAACAGCAACAGGTCGACTCACGATCATCATGGCTCGGAAGCCTTTGGTCGACTGCCAGCGAAGCTGTCAAGACTACACAAACCGCTGTCCAAAGCTCCGTCAAGGCTACCATGGAGAGCCAGGCTGGCAAGACCCTTGAAGAGCGTGTCAAGGGATTCGTCAACGTCGATAACATTGGCAAGATTGGTATGTGCACACCAGTTGGTTTATATTTGATGCTGAGTCCGCAGATGATAGCATAGCAAAATACACTTCCCTCCTATCAAAACTAACATGTAATTCTGCGAATACAACATAGGTAACGACTTGAAGTCCTTGACCCTTAGCTCAATGACCACAGTTCTGGACGTGATTGCGCCCCCAATTGCAGAGCACGAGGTGGTCGAAGTATGGCTGGCACACGACATGGTCGGATACGTCGGCGTCGAGGCCCTTGTCTACAGAGCCTTCTCAAAAGTCATGGAGCAGACCGAGGGTGGTGACGTAATTGTGCACCAAGGCGCAGGTAATCAGTCCGAGGATGTTGAGCCCGAGAACCGTCAGTTGAACGCCTGTGAGGGCTACGAGCAGGCTGTCAAGCTCGCCAAGGTAAAAGAAAAAAATTGGCCAAATTATCGTACAAAATCTTTCTTCCGGATAATCTTCCCCATTCTTACACCTTCGTTTAAAATCTGATTAACAATGAATAGGCCAACATTGAGCACTTGATCAAGACCCACTACGACTCAGAGAAGCACCAGGCCAGCGCCAGGAACCCAACCACACATGCTACCAGCTGCCCCGTCTTCATGGCCATCCAGCCTTGCCGTGTTCCCCGCCACGGATACAGCCAGTCTGCTGCCGCTGCTGCCGCCGACCCTTCGGTCAAGATTGCCGAAAAGGACATGTTCATCTCGTACGTGATCGTGCTTCAGGACCCTACCCACAAGCTCGAGTTCGAGTCTGTCTCACAGACCCTGCCCGCACACTGGCTGTTGATCCCCTACGAGGAGAACGAGTGGGTCGAGGACAGGATGGTCGACTGCATCCGCTTGGCGGTCGGAGTGGTTGCACAGGACTATGTTTGGACCCGCATGAAGGGCGACGAGATCCAGAGACTGCAGATCGCAGAGGCTGAGGCCCAGGCCCAAGCCGCCGCCGCCGCCGCTGCTGCTGCTGCTGCTGCCGCCGTTACGACAACAGCTCCAGAGACTACTGAGAATGTGGAGAAGCAGGCATAGGATGGCATTTAAGAGGACTTTTGGCAAGCCAAGGACCTCACATTTTCATACTTTTCTTTTACATATCCTATCGGGCTCAGGAATACACAATCCAATTTTGAAAAATCGATCAAAGTGGGGCTTTTAGTGAATTTCATGAGGTTTCTATGGCGATGAGGGATATAAATGCGTATATGTAAAAAAAAATGTTTGTCTAATCTTCAAACTGAACAAGCACCACCTCCTCAAAGTACTTCACTCGGCTCCCGTCGTCCTTCTCCGCATTCCTGCCAAAGCAATCCTCCACACAGCTATACACCAGGATCGTGCCCCACTCCATCCCGATATTGAACTGATCCGCCCCCTTGCGCGACTTCAAACTCGCCTTCTCCTCAACCGACAGATACTTTTGCGACGTCACCGCCAGCAACGACAACAGATTCGGCATCAGCTGGAACTCGAATCCTCTGGGTCCTTTGCAAGCCGGGCAGCGCGGGATCCTGTGTGCACTAGGCGTCGTATGCTTCGAATGCTGCTTTGTGTTCACCGGCAGTAGCTGCTGCGCCGTCGCATCCGAGTAACTGAACAACAGAGGGATTCCCGGGAAGTCGTATCGGACACACTGGTCCGGCCATGCTTGCACCCGTTCCGTGAACTTTTGGAAGGCCTTGTCGACTCCCTTGGGAAGTGATGCTTTTTCGTAAGCTTCTCCACCCCAAGTGGCGCCACCCTCGGACTCCTCGCTCACATCATTCTCGAGCTGCATAAAGTGGCTGTACCGCTGAGCGATCTCGTCTTCCGTGTCAGAGTCCTCCAGGACTTCTTCCGTGATGTATAGATAGTGGGGCGAGAAGGAGACCAGGGATTGAGGCCACTCTCTTGATTCTATCGAAAAAATTGAGAGTGCGTCATATCAACATCAATGCTTCCAAAGCCAAAAGGGTTTCAAATCCGAGGGGGTGTAACCATGTCTTACCTTCAGGAGTATCCTGCTCCTCCTCATCGCTGGACGAGTCGTCCTTCTCGGGGATATTGGCGGATGTTGCGCTTGCAAAGGAGATGGGTGCTCCAAACCCGGCAGGCGGTGCAAATCCGCTGGTGGTGTTGGATGGCTGATTGAAATACCAAAAGTACAAAAGTTGGAAATTTTAGAAAGGACGATTATAAAGAGAAATATCAAAGCGTCAAAAAAAAAAAGCCCCAGCGCCAAGTCTTACTGCAGCAAAAGGGTTGTTGAATCCAGATCCAGATCCAGATCCGCCAAACAGTGCATTCCCCATGTCAAAAGCTCCTGGAGCACCGAAGGGCTATGAGATTGGCGAAAATTGGATGCGGAGTTAAATTTACATGTGTGTAGTACGTGAATCGTCAAAGAGATCTCGACCCCGGTGCAAGAGTAAACAATCTACAAAGACATACGTTAGCAGCTGCTACTGGCTTAGCTGCAGGTGCGGCGGGTTTCGCTTTCTTTTCCAGCTTCTGTGCATATTCCGGATTCAACTTCAAGGCGCGCACAACTCGGAAACTAACAATATAGCAGAAGAAAATGAAAACAAATCAATCAAGTTATTTCGATCCACGCACGCGCGTACCTGATCAAGAGTCTTTCACTTTTTGTCCTACCTGCCCTTCTTGTGCATGCACAGGCGTTGGTTGCAGGCCCAGACATAGACAACTCTGTCGTAGGCCGATTTCTCTAAGGGAACGTACGCCTGCAGGAGAAGGTACAGCTGCTTCCCACAGGATTCACAAACGCTAAACTTTGAAGGTGCAGGGAGATCCTCTTGAAGCCAGAGCTATTCGTATGCCAAAAAAAAAAAATCGATTGCTTGAGCCGTCGAGATCCTCAACCAAAAGGATACATCAAGTACAATAAAAAAAAATCCGCTTTACCGGAACGCCTCCAATCTTTGTTGTGTAAGGATCGAGATCGTCCTGAGCTTCCATGGGCGAGTCAGGCATACCGAGGAGAATAGGCGAAATCTTTTTTGATGGCGCAGGGGTGTTGGCCTTTTTGGACTTTTTAGCTTTGGTGGAGGCTTCCTTGTCCTTGCCCTTATTGCTGTTGTTTGTGGGTGCAGGTGTGGGTCCTCCGAGACTCAAGTTCTTCAAGCCAAGCTGAGCATCCGCGACCTTGGCATTCGCGGCCTTGTTCGCATTCTTCTTGTCCATGATGTCCGAGGAAATGAATGAAGCGCTTGGTTTGAGCACAAAGAACCCACAACGACGCACAAAAAAAAAAAAAAGTGACTGCCAAAAATAATGTTTACTCAGCAACAATGGAGGTTGGAGTGGGGAGAAAAGCCCAAAAGGCATGTCCCTGTCGCATTTATATTTTATTTTCAACTTTTAACTCTCTCCTTCCAACTCCATTGACCCATTGACCCATTGGCCCATTGACCCTCGACATCGCGCACTCTCCAATTGTAGTGTACATGACACCTAGAAAACTCACCATCCCTTCGCCAAATTCATCATACTCAGACTACCGCTCTCTTTTCATTCTTCAACAAGAGTTCGGGCACACCCAACCATTGTGGAATTGTGTCTGTCGTTCGGCACTCCACGCCACCAATTATCCATTGACCCATTTCTTCCAAGGCTCCTACCAGCGTACTTAAAACAACCATGAGTGACAACGATAATGCACAATCAGTCTCCGCCAGAGAGGGAGAACCCTCATTCTCGTCAGTACCACACACCGAGACCGTGGGCCGCCCTGTCAGCAGAAGCGAGCTCCCACCAGACGTCCAAGCAAAGATCGAACGCAATCGTCAAGCGGCCTTCGAGCGGAGATCCAAACACCAGAAGCGTATCGACAACGAAAAGGAAATCGCCCGAGAGTTTGGAGAAGTCGTCTATGGGGCAGCTACCAGTGCAGCGCCGAGCTCAGGAGGAGGTGGAGCAGGAGGAGGGTTCGTGACAGAGTCAGGCTCTTTGTCATCAACATCGTCAACAGCAACAACAGGAGCAGCAAAAGTCGCAACTGGAGTACTTCTGGACCAGAATGCGGCTCAGATCCATAAAATGATGGCCGACATTGAGCCGCTTCCTAAGAACAGCTGGACAAAGTATTACGACTACGACTTGTCCAAGATGAAAGACACTCAGGCGGGGTTTATTCAAGAGCTGGACGAACGAGACTCGATCGGCAGAACCACCGAAGAGGCTGCACAGGACGAAGAAAATCTGCGCAAGCGGAAATGGCAGCCAACAGTAGTGCCAGCCGATCCATGTAAGTCCCTTCTCTTTTATATCAGCTTGTGTCTTTGTCCAACGTGTTTTTCATTTCCCTTCACTCACTCTACCATTTCCTACATTTTCTTTTTCTATCAGCAATCTTTCTGGGAGCAGAGGACAACTACGAATGCCAGGACTGCGGTTCTGTCGACGTCGACTTCCAGCTCCTCCGCCACTTCCACATCCCTGTCTGCATCGCCTGCCGCGACGCCTACCCGGACAAGTACTCCCTCTTGACCAAGACCGAGTGCCGCCAGGACTATCTCCTCACCGACCCCGAACTCCGCGACACGGAACTCTTCCCCTTCTGGGAGAGACCCAACCCCAAGAAGGCGACTTGGAACAACATGATGCTCTACTTGCGTTGCCAGGTCGAGGAGTTTGCGTTCAAGAAGTGGGGCGGGCCCGAGGGGCTCGATACCGAGTTTGAGAAGCGGGAACGAGATAAAGAAACCAGGAAAGAGGTCAAGTTCAAGAAGGAATTGCGGGACCTCAGGAACAAGACCCGGACGTCGGTATGGCAGGACAAGAAGCTGGCCAAGCGGGCCAAGACGCATCAGCACAGCTATGGCGCTACGCTAGTGGACCCGGACACGGGAGCCTCGGTCCAGACGTGTGTCGAGTGTGGGATCCAGGTCGAGTGTGAAGAGTTCTAGGACAAAATAGAAACTCGCTGCTAATATGTAATATAAAAACACGCATTCGCAAGAGGACCAGCTTCCGAGACTTACGACCCTGATCCTGCGATCCACTTTTACGACCCAGCTCCAGTAAAGAACGATCAAAAGCGACAGCTATCGGGGAGTCGATCAAAAAGAGGCCTCATCGTGCTAACATGGTCTTGCTCCTCACCCTCTCCCAGGCCAATAGCCACTTAAGCCAAGATGTGTGGTGATGAGGGATGGGGAAGAGTCTGTTGAGGAATAGTTTTTTTTTTTTTTTTTTTTTTTTTTTTTTTTCCGCTGCTATGCCTTCTACGCCCATTGAATTGACTCGTCTCAGTTTTACATCCATAGACACATTCCAAACGTTCAACACCATCATAGACCCTCTTCAATATCCTCAACGCAGTAATCAATTCTCAAAAAAGGAATAAGCGCGTCATGACGACGAGGGGACAAGTGCAATTGAAGAGATTGAGAGCGATGGATAGGGTATGAATGGGTAAGAATAACAACAACACAAGAAGAAGAAGGAACAAGAAGGACAATGAAGTAAAAAAAACCGAAACTGTTTGACTCTTAGGAGGGCCGTTACCCCTCATTGGCTCTAATCTCGGCGTCACATAACCGCTCATTTTCTAGACCGTTGAGCGCACTGTCCATCTATCCCCTAACGCTTGGACTCCTCGACGCGAGAGCCGCACGAACTACCAAAGAACTAATTCCCGATCTACCACCGCACCAACCTCTTCCATGACTCCCTCTACTCCTAGCTACGTATCCTTCCCAATCTCTTTCTCTCTTCTCCTTCCTTGTTCTTCTTTATTTTTCCTTCGTTTCCCATTTCTTTTGGATAGCTCCGATACCGTCTTCACCGTCGCTTTCATCACCTACTACCTTGAGCCCTTCATCCTTCTCTTCCTCGATCGAGACTCGCTCGAGCCCTTCTTTGCCGCGTCAGCAAATCCATCACCCGATCGATCCGTCGCTCCCTCATCGATATTGTACCTCGATCCAACGCCTAGAACGTTGTAGTTTTTCAGCGAGTTGCTTGATTTTCAACTTCGGTTCCTTCGATTCGAACGTAGCAAGAATCACTATGACTACCATGATCGGATCCATAGCATATGCAATCTGTAGTACACGTGATCCAAAAAGTAGTCTAGAGCTAGATAGGTTTTCAAACGCGTATAAAAACGCTGCGACGACGGGCTCTAGAAGTTCCTCGGACTAGTTGCCCAGTACAAAGAAAAAGACTCTTCTGCTCTCACGAAAAACTCGAAACTAGTTCATGAATTTGAATCAGAACCCGATACGAACCGAACTTGCCCAAGAAAACCTTCGATCTGCCCGCCCTACTCCCTCTGTTCTCCTGTTTACAATTGCCTTCGCTCCGGTTCTCGCTTTCTTTCACCTGCTTTCATTCTCCCGCAAGTTTTTCATTCATTTTGTTCGTTACTACCAGCTTCTATCGTCTCGCCCGCCTCTCTGCGCTCCTCTTTTCCCCTGCACCCTTTCTGTCCTAAACTCTCATTTAGTTATTTGTTGGTTGGGTTTGTCCTTATTTAGTTTCATCCCCCTAATCTTTTTAGTAAATTGGTCCCCTCTTATACCTGACTCTCCGCAGGATTCGCGGTCACGATGTCTCCCGAAGTATATGGCTCCCTGCCCCCGCTCCCTCAGGAGTGAAACGCTTCATTGAGAAAATATGCCTCGGCTCAAGTTGACACTCATTCTCACCGCTTCCTCCCAGCACCCCCTGAGTGCGCATCCTCGCAACTGCAACAGTTCCTTTAAAGCAAAAACATGTGGAGCAGATTGTACCTGAACTGTTTATGACCAGAATATTGGAACTGTGGGCAATGCACTTGTGCTCACTTGTGCTCGCAATACAACACAACACTTGCACAGGGCCGTTTTTCGCTTGCTTTTGTTTTGGACAACAGCAATCATTGTGGTCACTCAAAAATCCTGTCCGTTGCAAAAAGTGTGCGAAAGGCACGCGTCCGGTATGGACTTTGGGTCAACCACGAAGAATGTGTGACACTAACCACTGCTCACTCTTAGAAAAAAAAATATAGACATTTTTTCGGTACCATGGTGTCCATGAAAAGATCATGTATGCAGTCTGGGAAGAAACAAACGATAAAGGGATCGGGTAGGTCACAGAGGTTTGCATGAGATGTGTCGTTTATTGGTTTCTCTCACGTCTTAGTCAGATGTAGCCGAACGCATCCTGCTTGTGGGACAAAGGTTGAGATGTTGTGTGATATGTTACAAAGGAGTGCTATGGATGAGAGCAGAAAATAAATAGGAATGCCAAACAGGAAAAAAGAGGAAGACAAGGAGCAACAAGAATTAGACACAGTTGCTCAAAACATCCTCACTGCGTCCAAAAGACATATACGCAGTAGATCACCAGGAACGCAAAGAGTTTGTACCAGGAGCCAGGGCTGGGTTGGTTGTTGTTATTATTTCCAGGATTCGTCGCTGACAGGTGAGGCGAGGAAGGGGCCGACGCCGTAGGCGACAGTGACACTGCCGATGCATCCGATAACCGCGCCACATGTCGGAACGCGCGCGATCTGGCTCCTCCTGGCAGTCGGCTTGGTCCCCTGTTGTTGTTGGTGATGTTGAGGTGAACTCCAAGTGCATTTCCGAGCCACGAGTTGGAGGACGGATAGTACTCCTCACCTTCGTCATTGACTGGCTCGTCGACATTGAAGCCAGTGTCTTCGGTCCGTGATGAGATCCTGTCCTTGCTCCGCACTGGGTCGTCCAAGTCCACGAGCCGCACATAGTCGATGTAGAGCCCAGACTTCCATCTATTTGATTTTATAAGGGATTGAGTCGTATAAGAAAAAAAGGATAAACGAGGGTGAGGAAAAAAAATTGTTTTTTTTTTTTTTTTTTTTTTTTTTTTTTTGAATCATCATCACGTAACAGGCTTGGCAAAACAACAAAAATCGATTCCAATTGTTTTTTTTTTACCCTTCGTGATTGCGGATCTGCACATAGACATTTTGGAAGTCCTCATCAATGACGAGATCCGCGGGCAGCTCCAACGTCGTGAATCCTCTAAATAGGTTCCTGAAGGGTTTGCGGTCCGCCTTCGTGACCTTGGAGTCTGTCTGCTCTGTGAACTCTTGGACCGTCCTGGGTTTGAACATGATGGCCTCGGGATGTGTAGAAATATTGGAGGTACTCTACCCCCCACGAACAAAAGAGAGCATGGTATGTATGTGTGAGACGATGCCAAGAAACCACATGAACAAAGGCATGTATTGTCCCTCTCACCTCGTCCTTGTCAAAGAGAACCACTCTGAATTCCGAGTTGACAACAGGTGCGTCGCTTGTCACACTGAGCCGCCACTGGATCCTGTATCGTCCTGGAGGCACGCCATGGAACACGGCCGCAACGTCCATCCACCACACAGATCTCAGTTCTGCCAGTTTTCCAAAGAGACTGCTGCGATGCTCAATCATTTTCCAGTACCGGTCGCCCATATGGCAGATGTCCATGTCCTCTGCTGGAAGGATGACTCGAGCTGAGAACAAAAGAGGAACGAAATAGCGATGAGAACCACACATGCGGGGTATAGGGGGTGTGCATGCAGACAGACAGAAAACAAACAAACAAACAAACAAACAGATAGACAAACAAACAGATAGACAGACAAATACATAGACCGACAAACAAACAGTGCACGAACACAAAGAAAAAGAGGAAAAAAAAATCTCCTTCGAATGGGAGCACAAAGGAGCAAACCCAAAGCCATCACTTACCATACTTCTCGTACAGGGCGACCAAATCGTCCTTGGACACCTCGGTGGTTTTACGGAGGTCAACCTTTCGATGCCTGCCCTTGACGGCGGGCTTCATGGCCTCACTGGCTTGACCGCCCTCAGTGTGAATGTGTGGGTTCTCCGTCGTGGGTGATGATGGTATAGATGATGGACTGGGCACGTGTTCATCACCCGTGAGCGTCGAGTTGTCTAGTGGTGGTGGCGTTGGTGTCCGTGAGTACACAAGTGGCTCGAGGACGGTTTGGCCAAAGCGGGTGGTGAACCTCTGGTGCCAGATCCAGTGTGTGTTGATGGTGTCGTGGATGTATCGGCTGGTCTGCAACATGCGAGCAAACTCGCGGCAAGGGAGTGCGAGTGCGATATGCATCAGCACATCGGGCGGCATCTCGCAAAGGGACTTTGGTGTGGACGCCTGTGGGTTGGTCTCGCTGGCCGATGCCAAGCCTCGTTGTTGTTGCTCAGTGTTCTCCATGGCTTTGTTTCTATATTTTTCTTATCCTTAAATATGAAGCGGAGACTCCTGTGTGTCGTAGCAAAAGTCGCTGTTGTGTTTGCTGGTGTGAATGTGATTGTTTGAATGGGTTGGAGAAAGTGAGAAGGATGTGAATGAACGGAGTGAATGAATGAAAGAAAAACTTTTTTTTTTCTTTTACCTTGGAAAAGAGGGCAACCAGAGAAAAGGTTAATCCTCGTTGGGTCTGACATGACTGCTTTTCTCCCCGCAATGGCCCCATCTGTCTCGACATCCCCCTCAAACCCTTGTTTCCCTGGGATTGAGTTGGGAACACAAACATCGCATATTTTCTTCATTCATGCGAGGAGCGAGGATGGATGTCCACCCACGCTCTTCTCCCACGAATATGCTCATGGTGGATGGAGATGACAGTTGATTTTTCCGGGGAAAGGTGCAAATATAGTCCATATTGTTGCAAGCCAGCATGTTTCCCATCCACGAATAGTCGAGTACATCCCAGAGGTATATGCCAATGACATAAATTTCTTTTGGCTGCATGCTTCTCCCCTGCATTATTTGTAGTAAATGGACGCTTGATGCTGTTTTTTTTTTCTTTCTAGTCTTTGTGCACGGCTTAAGTAACTAAAGGCGAACTCCTCCTCAAAGGTCATTGCCAATCCTACACATCACGTTCACTCTTCCCTTCCGGAATATCTTCAGCACCCCATCCGCAAGAGGTTTAGTCTCATTCCGTTGGAAATGTACCACTTGTTCAAGTTTGGGCAACGTATCCACCATCCATTGTGCATTTTTTGCATCAAGCACTGAAAATTCCCATTAATCGCACGCAGCTCTTTGAATTCGGCCAGAAACCCCATCCCACACGCGAGTCCAAAGAACGGAAACTCACCGCTTCGATTGACTGATTCATGTATCATGTCCAGGACTTGCAACCGGCAAAGCTGGGACAACTTTTCGAAAATCCGAGAACTCGTGGACTGGGCAAGCGCAAATTCGAGTGATAAAGTGCCCTCAAAGTGCATCCTCAGTGTTCTCAGACCAGTGCAGGCCCATAACCCTCTCCGAAATAATTGCAGAATTACCATCCGGCCCACCACAAACTCTTGCAGTAGTGGGCAGCGGTTCAAAAGAATACATGCGTCTTATGTTCCACAGCGAATGTCCGCCTTGACAAGGTTGTAATGTAACATAAACGATTCAAGAATGGTGCCGCTCAAAGTGATGCGTCCACTCGGGCTCCGAAGTGCATCAGTGTTGTTGATCAGAAAGTCCAAATCCTCGTCCTTGACTCCTCCACTCGGAAGGTTGATTGCGTGCAGCTTCTTGCCTGGGATCAAGCCTCGGTACTGCTCCACGTTCTCGTCTGTGCTGTCCTGGTCCTGCTCATAGTGGCTCCTTCCTTCTGCTGCAGCAACAATGGCCTCCTTGATGTCCTGTACCATCATCGCCACTTCAACCTTACTCATCCGAGGGTTGACAGCGGTATAGTTCAGCGACTCCATGTAGACGAGCAGAGCCAAGGGCGTGTCTGGGTCCAATATCCCAGAAAAAAAAATAACCAGGTTAAGACTCGAGAGTAAAACTGTTTTATTGTTTTGTGTGAGCAATTCTCCGGTGCGTTCATTGACTCCCACCATCGACATTCTAGAACCCCTTCTTGACCAGCAACTGGTCGATACACGCAAGAATAGTCCACTTGCGGTTCTCGGCCTCCTGAAAGACATGCGAGCGCGGTGAGTAAAAGACATCGTCCGTGACCTCCTCCTGCTTGCGCGGCAGACAATGCAAGAACTTCCAGTCGGGTTTGGCGCCACTCTGGTTGATCATCTCCGTTGTCAATTGGTATCCCTGGAACGCCTTGATACGCTGCTTCTTTTCTTCCTCCTGACCCATGCTGATCCTACATAAATCAATATCAAATAGGAAATATGTTAGTGTTGTTATTTCCATGCTTTTACGGATCCTGCGCGTAAAAAAACTCCCTATTCTTACCATGTATCAGTGACAATGATATCGGCCCCTTTGATGGCTTCCTTAGGATCGTTGAAAGTCCCGATCTCAGTACCCGCAATCTTTGCGTTCTCATACGCCTGCTTCAGGATACTAGCGTTGGGCTCGTATCCTTTAGGTGTCGCCATCGTGATGTGCATCCCAACCTTGGGCAGCTGGAGCATAAGCGAGTGAAGAATATTGTTTCCATCGCCCACCCAGGCCAGTTTCAGATTTTTCAGAGTCGACATGGGCGAAGTGGTGTGGGGGTCCGATCCCTGCGGGGTATACAGCTCATGCAGGGTCATCAGATCGGCTAAGATCTGTGTTGGGTGGTAGAGATCGGACAAGGCGTTGATGATGGGTACGGTCGAGTACTTAGCCAAGGTCTACATACAAAGTGAGAAAAGGGAGAGAATGAGTCGATATGATCCCCATAGGATTAAAAGATATCATCATTTGGATAGCATCGACAAAGATCAAAAGCCATACCTCGATCTCGGAGTGAGCACCCACGCGAGCCATGATACCGTCGACCATGCTCGAAACAACCTTGCTGGTATCCAACAAGGACTCGTTCACGCCAAGTTGAATATCTTGCGATCCCAAAAACATGGCATGTCCACCTGTCAGATTCATAATACAAAGCCAAAATTAATCAGACGACTTTTTTTTTTGGCACATCATTTGCTGAGCATAAAGGCATTTCGATCTTCATACCAAGATAGGCCATGGCAGTTTCAGTCGCGACGCGAGTACGAGTGGATCGCTTGGAGAACATGAGGGCTAGGGTCTTGCCGGCCAGGGGCGCGTCGCTTGGCTTGTTGAGAACTTTGGACTGGTGTTTGAACAGACATGCGCTTTGGATGACATCGGCGAGTTGTTGTGGGGAGAGATCGTTGTCGGTCAGCAGATGGGGCACATCAGTGACTGCAGGTACGTCATCAGTGGTGTACACTTTTTGTTTTTCGGCTGCAACAGTGTTGTGGAAGGGTCGAGTGAGGACAGCTGCTGCCTTTGTGGCCTGAAGAGTGGCGACGGAATTAGAGGAAACGCGGACGAGTGATTTGAGCATTGTGGTGGATAAGTGTAGTTGAGGAAAGCTGTGGATGGCAACGAGAGTGGGGTATATACAAAGGAAATGAAGTGGAACAAGCTGTTCTTGTTGTTTGAAGTGAATGCAGGAGAGGGAATGAGGAATGGAGAATGAGAATACCCTTGGTTTTTATATCAATTTTTTTGAGCCCACAAAGATGGAAAGGGGAACGCACTTAAACTTTCTCAATGTGAATCACCAAGAGCCACGATGACAAAGCAGTCACTTTTTTTTGGAGAGAGATACAAGTTTGCCACTAACTTATTGCATCTTGCCGACAAAACTAGCGCTTCGAAGCGCGGACAGAAACGCGTAGGACATCAGCGTAACAGCTCCACGCCCAGCGCTTCAAGACGCGGCCTGAGCTCGTTCTTATTGTCCATTGCATTCAGGTTGTCCGATCCTCCAATGGATTCGCCCGCAAGAAAGATGGAAGGGAACGTTTTGTGGCCATGCGTAATCTTGATCAACACATCCTTGATAGCAGCACCGTCGCCTATAATAAAAGAGAATTACGAAAATTAGTTTGGTTTGCCTTTTGTTGCCGATTATATCGCTTGTCTTTCGAATTGAAGATGCAAAATGATACATACTTTCAAGGTCAACCTCTAGGATGTGGAGATCAGGGGTGTAGGACTTGAGAAGCTTCTTCGCATTCGCCGAATATCTAATAAGGCACAAGGGCACATTAGTTGCTTGACACGGGCGAACTGTAAATGCACGTCAATTGCTTTCGACAAAACATATGGGTTCCAAACTCACGGGCAATATGACTTTGAAAAGACCATGACCTTGTTGCTGTCAATCAGTCCCTGGATCCTGGCCTCCAGTGGTGACAGCGCAAGGTCGACGGCGTCTGTTATGAACGATAATCCCGCAAAGTAGAGTTTTAGTTTGTGGATACTCATCGATATTAAACACATTGTTCTGTTGCCCTCGTGTCCTGCTACGAAAATGTAGGAACGAGACCTACCCTGTTGAAGCTCATTGACATTGACGTCGTCCATGTACGGCACGCTGGCGGGAGGTAGAGCAGTGCTCAAGAAGAAAAAGTACATGCCGAACAGCGTGATGACTAGGAAGAGAAGACCGCGGATGCGATGCGACTGCAGCATGGCAGCAAACACATTTCTGGGTCGTTGTTTCGTTGACAGGGCATCCATTGGGCACAAAGGTTGTGCGTATATGACTTTGGAGAAATGTGAGACGATGGGTGCGAAGATGGTTTGGGAGTGAACAATTCAAAAGGGTCTGGCCAACACCAACAACAAAGTCAACTTTATTTCTCAGGGGTTGAAATCGTTACGCATCCCAGAGCCATATTCCGGTTCTCCCAATCCGCTCCACGAAAATCGCACGACACACCCAAGGACGACTGGTACCCGATCCAGCAGTTGCCAGCTCGCCCTCCGCCTTCCTTCTTCTCTGGCTCGCCTAGAAGAGAAACAACTTCATGCGCTTTCTTGGTCATGTCCAGCTCCACCATAGTCACTGTCGATTCTTGAGAAGGTTGGATGGATACAGTGAAAGAGAGAGGGAACGTTGCAAACTTGTCCGTGGGATGGGAATACAAATGAATCGCAACCAGACTCAGCAGAGATGGGTCCGGCTTGGGTGAATTCCTCGCCGTGGACAGAGGTGTGGAGGGCTCAAAGTTGAATGAAATGCCTAGAGGCAAATAGGAGTAGTAGACAGCATCCTTGTAGATCTTGACATCAGGTTCTGGGACAATGCAGCCAGTGATGTTTGCCTTTTTGGTCGCCTCACTCAACAATGACACAATGTTGATTGAGCCTGGCTTGTGGCCCAATAGTGCATACAAGTTCATGATGGGCAGGAAGGGTCGCGATCAGGAAGAGAAAAACTTCAAGCAAACTCTTTTTATTTGTGACCTTTCCTTTTATTTGTTCTTTTGATGTGTTCCTTTATGACGCCCACGTTCATGCTGGCTCTTCCCGCAAAGTCGATTTTTAACGGAAACGATCGCCACGAGAGATATTGCTGAACAGGTTGGTCATGTTCGATCGAGCATCCGAGAATATTTCGCGTGCACCATGTCCACGTCGTCCTCCAACCTGGAAAGGATTCTCGGCATCATCCGCGCCCTTTTCCGAGGCAGGGCCTTTCACCACCAGTCCGTGGTTCATCATCTGGATCCTGAGAACCAGGCCCTTGGACTCCCGCTCGTACTCCTCGCCCATCGCCTTTGTCTTCTCAAAGATGTTTGACCGCTTGTTCGCCTGCTTGGCCCAGAGAATCTTTTGCTGTGAGTCGATTCTGGCCTCAATCTGTCCTGCAACAATCAGAGATACCAACTCTTGCTCGAGAACAGGGACACTCGTGGCAAAGCTCCTGGCCATCTTTGTCAAATCCACTGTCAAGAAGGGGCTCGCGAACTGAACAAGAGCCTTTCTGCGAATGTTGGTATAGAGTGTTTCGATGTGGGAGTGAAGGTGGATATCTAGCAAGTAGTCGTTCTATTGATATCATTCAAGAAAAAACAAAGGCGTTAGTCTATCACGTGGAACTCAAGCGATCACCAGTAGTAGTCAGGTGGATGACGTACCCTCCACTTGTCCATGATCTCTAGGCAGACAGTGTAGTTGGAGTTGTAGAATCCTTGAATGAGGTCGCGAATATGGGGTTCGAGGTCCAAGTACTGGCGGAAGCCAACGTTGTCAATCACACGGGTCTTAAGTTCGGTTCGTGGGAAGGTGGCCAGGGCGCAAAGTCCTCCATAGACAGCGATGTCGTTGGGCGAAATCACATCAGAGTAAGGGTGAGCGACCAATTCTTCGCCAATGGACAGGAAATCGCGCGCAGCAGTGTAGTATTTGCTCAAATCCAAGTTGGACAATCCCGAAGCCGCCTTGAGTTTGGCCTTGGTGAACTCTTTGTCATCAGCGAGGCCAGGGGTCGACTCTGCTTTGACGACGTATGTCAAAACATGGGGGAAGTTGCCAAGCTCGATGCTGACCTAGAATATAGTCGATTATCGCAAAATATTTGAATAAAGGAACATTGAAGCATCCTGGAAGATTTGCTGCTGCTTTGGTTCCATAGTCATACCTTGATGACGTTCATGCACAGGTCAAGGATATGCTTGGGCGTGGTGCAGTAGTCGCGAGTGCGAGAGTACGAGCGATGCGCACCAGTCAAGTCTCCACACTCGTAGTAGTGGTTGCCGAGATCCGTGTTTCCCATCTAAAAAGTCAAAAATCGCAATCAACCTTGTTAGTATTTCAAGTCAAAAAAAATATACCATGCTGACTTTGTCCAAATGCTCCCTTGAGCTTACGCGGATGCTCTCTTTGATGGCGTTTCGCTTGTAGTTCTTCAGCTCTGCCTCCAGCTGGTCTGCATACTGCTTGGCTCTCTGTGCCTGGTTGTCGACCCAGGCCTTGTCCATCGCCAAGAGGTCGTTTCCAACATTTGCTCCGCTCTGGCCATGGAGTTTCACGGCATCCTGAAGCTTCTTGGCCAAGTTGACGTATCGCTGCACATTCAAAGTCTGGTTGTTCTTCATCTCGGCGACAGCCATCCGCAGAGCCTCGACCTGCAAGCTGGGACATCTGTCGGCAATAAACTCGAGACGATTGATTTTGGTGTGGCCTATTAAGCAATAACAACCAGGGCAATTATTAGCAAACGAATAATATGGCCTCTAGTTGCCACCACTACATGGGTCCTTATGACGTGTTCAAAGTAGAAAAACATACCCTTGTAGTTGGCGATATAAGTGTCCAGGTCAAGATTGTTGGGGGCGTCGACTTCAACTACCTTGACAAATCGCTTGCGCTTCGAAGCAGTGCTGTCGAGACCTGCCGCGTCATGGGTCGACGCCGCAGTCATGGTGGCATTCGACGTGGACGAGGGCGTGCCTCCAGTGGACGACTCAAGGTTGGAGCCAGTCATCTCTCTGTCGCCATATCCTTCATTGCCGTCAGGCGAAATGTCCATCATTCCGGAATCGGGCGACAGAATCGACTGGTCAGGAGAAAGTCGAGGGTCCATTAAGGCTGAAAAACGGTTCTGGCGTGTGTGGGAAGGTCAAAGTTGGGGAAAGCTGGGATATAGATTCCAATGACGGGACACGTCCTGCTTCTTTGCTGATTTCCTTTTTTTTTTGCTGTACTGAGGTGGCGACGTGATAAGGCTGCCTCTGATGGAATTCGAAAGCAGTTGGAGGTAGGTGAGTGATGGGTGTGAAAAGAAAGAAATGAGAAATGCAACCAAAAAAAAAGGGAAGGCACGGTCTCTACCTTGCTTTGCCTCCACAGAACCCCTCTAAATGAAATCCAGTAGCCGCGACCCCTGTCACGCCTTCCCTCTGTTATTTCAAATTAGCATATTGTCATCATGCGCGTTCAGTGCGCTCCCTCACAAAGACAACGATGCGTTAGAGAACGATTCTTGATTCCCATATCCTCGACTGGCTGGCGTAACGGGCTGTTAGACACGGCGATTTGTTTTCATATTTTTTTGTCTGGTTTTCAATAGCCTCATGCAGGCCAACGAGCTATGCAGAATCATCCGAAGCGTGTTCAAGAAGTGAATAGTTATGGAGGCCGCGACACTCTCTACGTCGACTGCAGGCCGTTAGATCGCTCGTATCCGTCCTTTTTGCAACATATTACATTGTATAAATAATTCAACTGGGTGCACATTGTTGTTTATACATCTTCCAACAATTGTACTCCTTCGTAGCAACATGATATCTGTCACACCTGCTTTGAGCCTGCTATGCCTTTTGCTGGCATCTTCTACATCATCAGCACCTGCTCTACCTATCTCCCAAATGGCCAAGCGAAGTACTGGCTTCGATCTTAGACAAAAGTGGCAGGTGAACGAAGTCAATTGTATCCAGATCCTCAACCCAGCACCTGGTGCCACCTACCATCCAGGCTACTTTGTGCGTATGAACTACGGTACGGGCCAGTGTGGAGGGGCCACTGCTGCTAGCCCATGGTCGATTCATCTGTATAACAACCCAGAAATCCAGGATGGAGGCAAGATCCGCTATGACTACCATGAAGTTATTGCTGACGGAGTAAGTAACCTTTTTCCAAGAACAATGATGTGAGTAGGCCCATGGATCGATTTTAATCCGTATAAAATCATTCCATAGATCAACGAGGGTCGGACTCAGTACACTTGGAACATCCCTGCCGACCAAGACTCGCGTGCAAGGGTGCGCAAGACATCTGATTATTACGTTCGCGTAGAAACCAGCTCAGCAGATGGTGTCAAGCTCGTTGGCAATGCAGGACCATTCGCCATCTACCCTGACCTGCATCGTCGCGACGAAGCAACCTCTCCCTCGGCTGAGTTTGATGCAAAGCTTGCTCCTCTCCACCGACCCGCTAAGTCAGCTCCGGTTGAACCAGTCATTGCTCCCACGACGCCAAAGGTCCCTACGAAAGCCCCAATCGTTGCTCCTACGACACCACAGGTCCTTACGGAAGCTCCTGTTCCTGCAACCGTAGACACGTCAGTACACCCTAACATTATTACTGACAATTACGTTGCTACTCCCGAGACTGAGAAGCACCCCTTCGACTCTGCAGCCATGCCCAATGATGCACCAGCCGTGTCAGCTAATCCCGGTGTCGTTGCCCCGGCTGCGCTTATACCCGTTGAGCCTGTTTCCGTATCTACCACGGGCGACAGCTCTACCTCTTCAACTGTATCGGACGCTTCAGTGGGCGATCTCCCAGTTCCTCACAACCTCCCTCCTGTCCCAGAGACCGGCAAAGGTGAACCCGTGACTCCTATTGCACCTACCAGCTTCATTCCTAGCAAAGCCATTATGGTGGCCGGTATCGCTGCCGGTGCTCTTGCGGTTGGCTATGGCGGCGGCGCTCTGTTTGGTGCGGTTGGATCCGCTCTGGGAGCTGTTCTCGGTGGGGTAGTCGGTGGTCTGGCTGTCCTTATCAGTTTTACAGGTCTCCCAGTCTAGAGCTCTCTCCAACTCTCTGTATCTCCAAAGCGAGGCTAAATGAGCAGATCCCCAGACCGAGAGCTCCCATCCAAACCCAGCAGACACCTTCTACACCTCATAGTTCACCCTAGCCCACGACACAGCCCAACCTATATCTTCCCCAGCCCACGATTATACCTCGCCGTAGCCCAGGACGCCTCCTTTCGCCAGTTGTACATACACCGAATAAATGATATGAGAGTGCTCCCTCCTCCTTTTACGGCAACTTTCCACGTTTTCTAATACTTCACCCATCTCCGAAACCCTTCTTCCATCCCTCAACCACATCCAAGGTCGATGTCACTAACACCACCACCCACTCACCCACTCGAGTTCCTGATCGGCACCTGGGTCGGAAAAAGGCGCGGCTTCTTTCCAACCATCAAAGAATTACACTTCTTGGACGAGATCACCTTCACCAAGGACCCCGCCGTACAGCCCGTTGTCGCCTATTCGGAAAGGGCCGTCAGGGCCATCCCTGATTTCAACAGCTAGCCCACTCATGGGCCTACCCTACATGCCGAAAACGGCTTCATCCACCTCTCCGATTGGTCCGATTCAGAGGCACGGCATGTGAAACAAAAACACGAAATTCTTCCTTCTCTTTCTAACACTTTGACATCTTTTCGTGTTACGATCACAACAGCACATGGGCAGTGGATCCTGAAGCCAAAACACTCACATACCTGTTCTCTATGGGCACCGAAACAACACCTCTGGTAACACCCCATCTCGAGGTCCATTTGAAGAAAGTTGAGACTGACACTCGAGAGACCACCACATCATAGAGAAAAATATACTCTTGGAGGGCGGCTTCACCCATGCTTTTATTTTTTATTCGGAAAAGGGTGTTGGTGGGGGCAAAACATAATTTACATTTCCATCTCGCGCTGAGCGTGCTCCTCGTCCTTGATGTCTTCTTTGATCCGACGATCAATAAAGTCCTCCTCCAACAGATAATCAATATCTGACACGCGCCACTGCCAGTCAATGGGCGCCTCATGAGGTCGGGACATGGATCTAGACGCCACCATTTGCTCCGCTGGCTCAAAGTACGGTGTCTCGAACCGCACAAGCAGTGGGCGCCGCGTAAAGTCGGATATCACTTCGTTCCCTGTTACGTTGGACTTGATACTGTAGTCAATAGAGGCATCAACTACGGTCCGGGTGAGAAGAGTTAAGCGTTAGACAAGAGAGTGGAACAGAGGATGAGAACAACATGGGAAAAAAGGTTGATCGAAGACTTACACTCTACATCCACCTTGAACTGGACACCCTCCATCATCATCTGAGCAACCTGGTCTCTGGACGACATCTGGTCGGTGGCCGCACGTAATGCCACGGTCAAGGACTGCCACCTCCAGCGGATGAATCCTCGCGAAGTCCCGCTCTTCAGCTTGGGTCCCAACAGCACCCACACATCCTTGACGACGCCGTCGTGCACTGCTGCCAGCTTGATCGACACATCCGACTTGAGCTTTTCCTGTCTCTCCAGCTCTGATTCGAATCGATCGTACAACTCCTGAGTCATCATATGGGCCAGCTGATCGCGGTCGGTGTTGGTGTTCAAAAGTGGCAGCATTTGGTGAATGGCGAGTCCAGCTATTCGGGTTGAAGACATACGTGGAGCAATGGTTAGTTGTCGTTTTTTTTATTATCTTGGACCATGTCCACAGCCAAGATGTTAGTGGATCTGGGATGTTTACCTCCTTGAAGGAACTGGTCGGGATAGTACTCCGGAGACGTGTTGTTGCGGAGCATCCTCTCACAGGCGGATTTGCAGATCATGTACTGGATGGACTGAGGAATGAAGCCCAAGAGTGCCCAGACTTTGGGTGCTTTAGCATATGGGTAGTGTGGGATCCTGGACATGTGGCTCGATCCGTTGCAGAGCCAAGCTATTGCGCAGAACGAGGGGCTAAACGGTGAGTAATTGTTGCAAATCTTCCGAATTTTTTTGAATATCTTCCTTGTCCGTTAGCATTTGATGACATACGAAACTCATAGGCCGCTGCCTGAATCTCGTCTTCTGATGGTGGTTCCTCCTCCTCGAGAGCCTCTTCCGTCGTGACGCTGGTGGTTGCATTTATATGGTTCTTTTCTGAAGTCTGTTGTTCCGTGTAGCGTTGCGCCGAGGAGTGAATGTTGTTGTGTTGACGCCAAGATGTCCAGATGGGTTGAGCCATGCTCCAGGAAACTGGCGCAAAGGCATGAAGTCGCGATACTGGGGCCGCGCTCCATCGGATTCGTGTAAGGATTGTCATTGTGCTAGGAAACGAAACAAGAAATGCGAAGTTGGACGGAATACATGCGGTCAACGTATCGTGGCTTGCTCAAAAGAAGGCAGAGGTCACATGATTTTTTTGAGTCTACATCTGACTTTCCCCGACTTCAGGCTGCTAAACGAGAAACATCAAAACTGGCCTAGAGTTTCTCCGTTCGCAACGCCTAGATCTGTCTCCTTGAACCCTGGTCAAGTTGACAACGGTTGACCATCCTTGATAAACAGCGGCATAGACAAGATCGTTACCAAAGAAGGGCGAGATGGGATGGAAGTTAAGAAGGCCAGGGTCTCACCTTTCTGATAAGAGGAAGCCCTTGGTACCTTTGCATGGTACCTTCGATAGAGTTGTTCCGCAGCCAAACAAGCTACCTAGAGGGGCGCGCCCAACGGAAGATGCCAGAAGAACTCTACAAATAGTTGCTTTGTGGGGTCCATGCGTATGGGAGTTACCGTTCATGACTCAATTTTTTTTTTCGGTATTTCAGCCTTGTTTTTCAGCCGTGATCGCTTTTTCTTTTCTTCATCTCCACACATCTCTCATTCCCAAAAACACAAACAATGCAGCTCAATTTAGAACTCGATCCCTTGGACTACACCATCCACCGCCTGCCCACCACCACTGCCGCGGCCGTGTACCTCCCCTTGGTCGACGGACAGGCCTGGTACAGCATCACCAAGACCAGCGAAGAAATATCTCTCGTCATCTCCAAAGCCTATCCAGAGGACAAGCCCTTGGTCGCCGACCACAAGGTCTCTGCCGGCTGGCGCTGCTTCAAGGTCGTGGGCCCTCTCGATTTCAGCTACGTCGGCATCATGGCCAACCTCTCGGGCGCCCTGGCCGACAACAAGATCTCGGTCTTTGTGGTCAGCACCTATGACACTGACTACATCCTGGTCAAAGAGGAGTCGGCCCTACCAGCTAAGAAGGTGTTTGAGGAGAGTGGACACTCTGTCAAGATTTTGTAAATAGTTTATTATGATACATGATAAGGCTCAGACTGTAAACAAATAAAGGATCGATACTATCAAGACTTAGAAGAAGAGAGTCACAGCGGCAGCCATAATGGTGGCAGTGAATGCAAATCCCATCGATAGATCGCTAACGACAGCTGCTCCGTTCACCAGAGAACCGTCAGAATTGGTAGGCTTTGCAGAAACAGCCTTGGCCTGGCATACAGCCTTGCCATGGGCACTGGCCTTGATCTTAGCCAATGTCGAGCAGTCAAAATCGGTACTACTAGACAGCACCGACATACCACCCTTCACATTTGTGACATGAGGAAGAGAGATGTTGCTGAAAGCGCCACGCATGTTGAGCACACCTGCAATGTCCTTGAGGCTTTGGAATCCGCCAACGGTCCTCAGCTGAGTGTTGTTGGCGATCAGGAGGGCGCCGCCGATGGAAATCAGCTCAGCGAAGGAAACGTTGCTCAAGAGATTATTGGAAACAATGCTGAGTGTCTGGCCCACAGTCTTGAGCGCAGGAATTTCAAGCTTTTCCAGGTTGGTCTCGTCGAACGAAAGACTAGCACTCACAGTAGACAAAGAAGGGGCCTGGAACTCAGTCAAATGGCGAAAAGTACAGTTGGAGCAAGTGGTCAAGTTGGACAGGAGAAGACTTGATCCATGGCCCTGACCCTCCATCAAACCGTTGGCCGCAATAGTCAATCTGCCCGAGACAGTCTTGAGACTGGGCATATTGATCGCTTTGAGGAACTTGTTGTTGCTGACGCCAAGATCGGTGGCTTGGTGCAGTTGCGACCATGGGAGCGTGCCAGAGTTGTCCAAGCCCGTGTCCTCAATCTTGAGCGAGTTGATGGTCTCAATCGACGACAGCGACAGCTGGCGCAAGCTAGGCACAGTGACGATTTCGAGCGAGTTGATGGACTGCAAGTTGGACATGTTGACAACATTAAGGATCGTGTTGTTGTAAAGGGTGATCTTGCCAGTGCTGGTCTTGAGTCCGTCGAGGTTCAAGGTTGCGAGGTGTGGGTTCGATGTGACCTTGATGGACCCGGTGAGACTCTTCAGAGCAGGCCAAACGATGGCGTTGATGCCCGCTCCACTGATGGTAACACTTCCACTGAAAGTAGAGCAAGCCGCTATGGGGGATAGATCGGCCTCGGAAACGACGACGACTTGGTTGGCACAGCTTTCTTGTTGAGCATGGATTGCTACGGCAGAGAGAAAGAGCAAGAGTCCAGACGAGAGTCGAGTCATTATGGATTTCTTCTGTGGTGATTGCGAGCAAGCGGGAAGAAGCCGACGTTGTTGATGGTTGTTATTGAATGATGAGTGAGAGACGCAAATAGAGAAGCAAGGATCGTTTCTTTTATGGCCATCCAGCCATTCGAAACGTTGAGGAGCCAGTTGCCAATAACACTACTGATCATATTGTCGTAACGAGAACGAAGAAGAAGATAAAAGAATGATCTGGGATCCTCAATTCCCAATGATTTTGGACCCTTTCTGCTTTGAAGGCACAATAGAATTTGCAGTTGCCGGACTGGAAGGATATATGTCGAGATTCCGGAAATATCCGTTGGCTCCTACACTTCTATATTCCGGTTGCGAGTATGCCGAACGGGTTCACGGTAGCTCTTCCTACGCCATTATTACCAAGGAAGGACGGCTCATCGCATCTGTGTTGCGATGGTGCCGTTTGTGCAACCATCGATCAATAAAATACCTCATCTTCTTTGGAGATACACCCCGCACGACCTGAACTGGTGGCGTGGGAAGTTCCCCTTCCTTCTGCCCCTGGCCATTTTTCTATTTGTGGAGCGGGTTTGCAGCACTGTGTTAGTTATTACTTTGCTCTATTTGCTCGCTCCTGTTCTCGTTCTCTTTCTCTTTCTCTCCGTTCTCTGCATACGCTCTGTAGCATCATCCACACAAGACACATTCCAACAATGCCAGAGTCATCATTGCCAACCCAAGCACAGGAAACAGCACAATCAGTCTCAGCATCTTCAGAATCATGTGTCCCTGAACAGACTCGTTCCAAAACAGATGCAACAATCGAGGCACTGACCGATTCCCTGAACAACCTTGAGGTCACTTCCACACCAAGCACCGCAAAACCAGACGCAGCCGATTCTACGTCCCCAGAGTCTACATCAATCACTACTACAACCTCATCTACACCTATAACCACGACCACCACCACCACCACAACAACAACAACAACCTCAGAAACACTCACTGCCCAAGAACCGTCAGAGACACCAGTCGCGGAGCCAGAGGAGGAACTCAGCCCGGAAGAAGCCAAGCTCCGAGCCCTCGGCCTCAAAAGCACTCACCGCCCTGGCTTCTACATCCACATCGATACACCCAAGCGACTCAGGATTCAAACAAAGACAAGAACCTTTGACTTGGACCGATACTGCCCCCATGCCCGTGCTGACATGCTGAAATGGGTATGTTTTCCAAACCCCACAACTTTGCCTCGATTTAGCGTTTCGGGAAAATCTTGCTCGGAATTATTATTAACAGCATCTTGTCAACGGTCCTATAGGGCGTTCTCCGGGATGACAGTACTCTCCGGTGCGGAGTGCACTATTGGGGATTCGATCTGGTCAAAAACGGCCAATGCATCGCCCATCCTGACGAAACCTTGAATGCATGTCCTGTCGAATCTGGATTGGACTGGTAGATACACACACATAGACGACGTCCAATGCGACAGCACAACAAAATAATTTATTTAATAAGGACGCTGCCGATGTTGGTCCCGAGATGTTGATGATGCTCCTCGACTAGAGTAGTGGTCATTTCGCCCCCGATCATAGCGATTTGTATCTGAAAAGTGTCCAGTGTGTCTGTTAGAGTGGGCCATGTTTGTCGCTGTTGGGTTGAATTGTTGGTTGTAGCCTCTTTGTCGTTCGTTAGGATAGTTTGTTGGCGAATGCAAAAGTTCGCTCGCTCGAGTTCTTTCTGCTTGCTCTCTCACAAGTCGCTCCTTTCGTAGTCTATCCATGGTGCTCGTTCCATCTGACTCCTATTATTACATTTGAATTGCAATAAAGTCAGTGCTTGGTCAAGAAGCTCAGTAAACTTGAACCGACCACTTTCATCCATGATGGCCTTACCTGACGAGGCTTCTGTTCTTGAGCCGATTCACGATGGTGCCTGCGAGAGCGTGACGGCGATTTACTCCGCTTTCGTCGATGCTTCTCGTGCTTGTCCAGCATAGCTTTCATTGTCAGCAATGGATCCTCTCGGACTTTGGTGAACTTTTTGTCGTCTCCTCGTTTGACGCTAGTTTCCATCGATCCAGCATGCGGGGACAGGTACCAGGGAGACTTCCCTTTGATACGTGTGTCCAAGTGCATAGCAATTGTCCTGTCCCACTTCTCCTGCTTGGCCTTTGCTTCTGCTTCGCGTTCTGGGTTTCCTGCAGAACTTTTCGTATCCTAAATGCATAGAGTGGTCGGTCGTATTAATAACTTTTGATGTGGTTTAGCAAAGAGATCTCATGATTGTAAGCAACGAGTTATACCTGCTTCTCCAAATCAGCCCAAAAATTGACGTGCTCTTGCTTAGATGGTGGTTTAGATGTTGTAGCCACAGCCATGGTATCGTCCACTGTTGGCGCACCATGGCTTCTGTCTCCCTGTGTGCCTGAGTCGTCGCCGCTATTGCCCAGTCGCCTCTGCGCTCTCTGTCGTAGGAGAGCAAGTCGGTGTTCGCGGTCCTAGATTGGTATATAAGTAGAGTCCAGGAGGGTAAGTAACTTACAAAGGGGCGCCAGGGACACGTTCAGCAGGCGAATCGATTATTTACTTACTGCCGCTATGGCTCGTTCTTCGACTCGCTTTTGCTCTGCTTCGGCATTGGCTTCATCCTTCCTGACCTTGTCACGATTTTTTTGATTGTAAACATGCCAGCTATAATTGAAAAAGGCCAAGGAGAAGAAAAGTCAGCTAATGTCGTTCTTCATGGCCACTCTCCCAGTAATGCAATATGAACAAAGCGTACCTCTTGTGCTGAAGAATGTTCATTTCGGACAACCGACAGTGGCGTGAACTGTTAAACGAAAGAAAAAGGTATTGCGTGCATTTAACGTAATCGGCTTTCTTTCAAAGGGGAAGACGAGTGGCGCAAATTGCCTTTTATGGTCAGACCAGCTTTCTACATTTCCTCGGAATCGACACTTTCTCTTTTTTGAATCGAATCACTTCACCATTCATCATACAATGCTCGCAGCCGCAAGGATACATGTGCCTCGCGCCTTCAGGCCTGCAACCGCAAACTCGCCTTCAGCATTCAGACAGTCGCAAAGAGCCTTCCTGGCCACACAAGCTGGTCAGTGAGCATGAACGACCTTTTTTTTTGCTGGCATTATTTTGTTCCGCAGACCATGGATCTAACTTTCCCTCACGCTTGCTCAACCGTCAAACACATACACAGACTCTTGGACGCCAGGAAAGTCAGTTCACGGATACACTGTTCTCGAGGTATCTGGATCGTTTCTTTACCCAACGCCTAACTCTTACGAAATAGGAGCTAAACTGGACCCTAACAGGCTTATCCCCATGATCAACTTTAGTCTCGACATGTCAAGGAATTGGAGTTGGACGCTATTAGATTGAAGCACGACAAGACTGGCGCAGAGCACCTTCACATTGCGCGCGATGACTCCAACAACGTCTTTGGTGTCGGATTCGCCACTCCTCCCGAGAACAGCGCTGGAGTTCCTCATATTCTGGAGCACACAACTCTGTGCGGCAGTCGATCCTACCCTGTTCGTGATCCTTTCTTCAAGATGTTGAACCGAAGCATGGCCACTTTCATGAACGCATACACTGGTCAGTACTCTTAGACTTTAAAGGCGGCTTGATCGAACCATAATCTTTTGAAGATCATCGCACTAATCATCTCCATTATTTGATGTCCAATAGCCAGCGACTATACTCTTTACCCATTCTCCACCACCAACCCTGTCGACTATAAAAACCTAAGAAACGTGTACATGGACGCTGCATTCTTTCCTCACCTCCGGGAGCTGGACTTCAAACAGGAGGGCTGGCGCCTTGAACACGAGAACCCCAATGGTACTGTTGGTTTTCAGGGACAAGACAATTTACCCAGGGATTCATCGGAACGCATAACTAACGCCGAGCGTATGTTGAATCTTTAGACAAGACCTCGCCCATCGTGTTCAAAGGAATCGTCTACAACGAAATGAAGGGACAGATGGCCGATGCAGGATATCTCTACTGGTCCAAGGTGCAGCAGTATATGTTTCCAGGAACCACCTACGCCAACAACAGTGGAGGAGATCCCGCCAATATCACAGACTTGACTCACGAGGAGCTGGTTCACTTCCACAAGACCCACTATCACCCCAGCAACGCCAAGTTCTACACCTACGGCAACTTTCCCCTGGAGGATTCTCTCGCCTTCATCAACACAAAGCTTCAGGAGTTCTCGCCCATCACACCGCCGGTGGCCGAAAAGGTTGTCAAGCCATTCGACAGCCCACGACGCGTCGCACTGACTTGCCCTGTTGATCCAAGTAAGTCGAACCTCTATCTGGCTCTGTTCTATTTTATGGAAGACCCTCATTCCTAATCAACCATGTGACTTGTCAATTTTAGTGGCGTCCCCTGACAAGCAGGCCAAGATGTCGGTCTCCTTCCTCACCAACAAGGCCACTGTAAGCGACCAACCAAGTATAGGTCTGGAGTCTGACCGCTTTCATCGTATGAACTAACATGAAGCTACTCAACAAACTGAATAGGACACCTTCGATGGCTTTGCATTGAGAATTTTGTCCTATCTGTTGACCGATGGGCATGCCTCTCCCATGTACAAGGCATTGATCGAGTCGAACTTGGGCTCCGAGTACTCGGCTAACACTGGATACGACAGTTCAACCTTCGTCAGCTCGATTTCATTTGGCGTTCAGGGCATGAAGCAGGACAACATTACCCAGGTGGAGGAGACTATTATGAAGGTCCTTCAGCAGGTCAAGGAGGAAGGTGTCGATCCTAAGCGCATTGAGGCTATTGTGCACCAGATGGAGCTAGGACAGAAGCATGTAAGCCGATGTCTATATCTTCATTTACTGGTTATTGGTTATTTTCATGACACTTTCGAGTGATGCTTCGAGCGTTTCCACTGACTCGTTTTTCATTATTCGGTGAATAGAAAACTTCCTTCTTTGGCATGAGCTTGATGCAGGGGTTGTCATCTGGTTGGTTCAACGGCTGCAACCCCGTTGATCTCTTGGAGCTCAACAAGGTATACTCAAATACTTTTGCTTCATGAGAATGTGTGCGGATTAAAACTAGAACGATCGTTAACCCTGTGTCTGTGTTTCTCTTATACCGTAGAACATTGAGCGTCTTAAGTCCGAGATCGCAGCTGGACCTTTCTTCCAGAACTTGATTTCGAAGTACCTTCTTAGCAACCATCACAAGCTAGTCTTCACCATGACTCCCAGCCCTGACTATGGTGCCGAGGTGGCTGCCAACGAAACAACTCGTCTGATGGGCAAAACCAGTGTCTTGACCAACGCTGACAAGGAGACCATTTACGAGCAGGGACAGGCCCTTTTGAAGAACCAGGAACAGGTGGAGGATGTCTCCTGCCTGCCCACTCTTAAAGTGGAGGATATCGCCAAGAAGACAAAGACCTATGCCTTGGAGCACAGTGCTGTGAACAGTGTTCCTGTTCAGTGGCGCCCTACTTCCACCAACGGCATTACCTACTTCCGCGGCGTCAGTGTCATTCCTGGTTTGACTCCCGAGTTGAAGCAGTACCTCCCACTGTTCACGGATGTAGGTCTTACTTCGCGGTTCTGTGCTGTTGAGCATTTCACCTAGTAGCTCAGGAGGACCATTCTAACTCATTGATTCTACCTTTTACATAGTCTTTGACATCTCTCGGCACCCACAAGAGAGCTATGTCCGAGATCGATGACGACATCAGACTGTACACTGGTGGAATCCGTGTCGCGCCTTTCCTCTCCACAAACCACTCTTGTAAGTACAATGTTGTTTTTCGAACTCAATCCCACACAAAACAAATGTTTCCGTGCTAATATCAAATACACTTCCAGCTATTGATAGCACCGAAGAAGGTGTGTCCTTCAGCTCCTACTGTTTGGACCGCAACCAGGAGCACATGTACGACCTTTTGGGATCCCTTGTCCGTGAGACCAACTTTGACAATGTTGACAAGCTCCGTACTCTTATCCAAGGCGTAAGTTTGTATATTTCATATCTGGAGGGTCTTCTCTTGCAACAACGATAATGAGCTAACGTCCAAACTGACGACTTTTTAGAATGCTTCCTCTTTGTCCAACTCTGTCGCTGACTCTGGGCACGCTTTTGCAAGAACCAACGCTGGATCCCATCTTACTCCCGCAGGTGTAAGTTGCCTTGTTCGAATTTCGTTTTGAAATCATACTTTGGGTAATTGACAATGATACTGATCCTCTTTTTTTTTTTTTTTTTGTCAATTCTAGAATGCCTCTGAGTTGTACGGTGGTATGACTCAGGTCCAGTTCATGAACGCCCTCTCCCAAAGGGAAGACTTGTCCGAGGTCTCCCAGCGTTTGAAAGAAATCGCTGCCTTGGCGATCAAGCGTTCCAGTCTTCGTCTGGCCCTCACCTGTGGTGAAGACCAGATCCCTCGCAACCACGACATTGCCTCCCAGTTTGTCTCGCGCCTGGACGCTTCACCCATGGGCTCTTTGCCCCAGCCCGAATTTGTTCCTTCCTTCAAGGACTCGTTCTTCCCCTTGCCTTACGGTATCAACTTTACGTCCATGTGTCTTCGTGGTGTCCCCTATACCCACGAGGACGGCGCCAAGCTCCAGATCCTCGGCTCCCTGATGTCGAACCTGTACCTGCACCGTGAGATCCGCGAGAAGAATGGCGCCTACGGCGGCGGCGCAGGTTACTCTCCCACAGGTGGACTCTTCTCCTTCTACTCGTACCGCGACCCCAGCCCACAAAAGACCCTTGCCACCTACGAGGAATCGGTCCGCTGGGTCGTGGACCGCGCCTCGTTCTCGGACCAGGAGCTGGCCGAGGCCAAGCTCTCGATCTTCCAGCGGATGGACGCCCCCATTAGTGCTGCCGAGGAAGGTATGGTCGTCTTCACCGAGGGCATCACTGACGAGATGCGCCAGACCCGCCGCGAGCAGCTGTTGAAGGTCACGAGTGAGGATGTCAAGGACGTGGCGAGCCGGTACCTGCTGGGCCAGCCCTCGAGCCACTGTATCCTTGGCGAGAAGGACCAAAAGTAGACACACCATCTTTTCCTTTTTACTAGAGTATCTTTACACCCAAATAAAAGTATTACTTCATACCAATTTCGTTTTCGTATTGGTTGACAGAACACAAAAAAAAAAACTGTTTATTATGAGCGAGAGGGGGGGAGGGATATGCAGAGAAAGATAGAAAATGACGATGAAAAAAGACTTATACTTCAGAAATACCATCCTCATCATCCTCATCCTCAACAACTTCCGAGATCTCGGGTGCCTCGTCACGCATCAACATGTTGACGATCTGCTCCGCCACGTCCTGGACACGCTCGCACTCCTCGGCCATATGCATCTTTTGGATGACGGGGTATGTCTTCTTCTCGCGCAGGTAGTCGCGTCCTGGCCGGGTTGCCGTCAACAGGATCAAGCCCTCCAGCAATGTTTCCCTCAAATGTGCATCCGTCTCACGCGTCTTGGTAGGAGGCAACAGCTGGATGTCCTCAGGCATGCCCTCCATGTCGTCGATATCAAACTCTTCGGGGCCACAGAGGGGGAGCAGGATGTAAGGGAGGACGTTGATGTCATCCTCGTCCAAAAGGGCTGTGTGGTGCTCAACCGCGAAAGTTGCGTTCCTAGTAGTTTGAAGAAATAATTTGTCAGCAACTCTCCAGTGTGAAAGCGAAACATCCGTGATCCATGTCATATTTGAAGTCCATGACTTTTCCCGTACTTGATGGTGGTGATGACTCCTCCGCGGCGGACAACGCTAGGGTGCTCGGTAAAGCAGACAATCTTGGACAGGGGAGACAAGCCCTGGCTGTCCTTGGCAAACAACTGAGTGCGACCGAGAGGGAGTGCGGCAACAGTGGCAAAGACACTGGCCAAAAAGTCAAAGTTGCACTGGGGGTTGTACTGCTTGTCGGTTCCCTTCAAGAAGATATCAGCCAACTGACCAACAGCACTGGTGGCCGAGGTCAGTCCCTCAACAGGCTTGCCAGTGATGTTGAGAATCTTGGCACAAATGTTCTCGTTCTTGCACATGTTGGACAAGAGCATGGATCCCAGGTCAGAGAGAATGTTGGTCTTTGACTGCGGTAGTTCGAGGATAACAGGATCGAAAAAAAAAAAAAAAAAAAAGTCGTTAGGTCCAGTGCTGACTACGCCCCATGCTGATAATTTGATCCGCACGCGCAATCCTGCTAAATCCAAGAAAGTTGTGTCCTTACGATAATGATTTCGAAGATCAGGTACTTGATGAAAGCCTCATCATCCAGCTCGGCGCAGACAATAGCCTCTCCTGACAAGTTGATCAGAGCACGGATCGCATCGTGAGCAATAATCTAATACGATGATAAAGGGAGGAATGGCGATCTAAGTGTGGTTAGAAGCTCTTCCTGAACGAGATACGATTACAGACCGCAGTTTAAGACGTACGGTCTCTTCCTTGGTCAAGGCCTTCAAGTCCTTGCAGAGAGTCTTTGTGTGCTTCAAGAAGATGTGGAAGAACTCTGAGGACTTTGGTGTGAAGGACACGATGTTGTGGATGGCGATCTGGCGAACCTATTAGATCAAATCGCAAGAGGAAAAGGTGTGAGTGAAAAGAAGTTGTATACTATCGAGATACATCTGAAAGGACTCTGTTCATGACGGTCTGCTTACCTCCATTCTGCCGTCGTGCAAGAAGGGGAGCAACTATGAAGTCATAGGAAATGGGCAAAGCAAAATAACGGGCAGTGAGTATGCGAGAGCTTTTTTTTTTTTTTTTTTTTTTTTTTTTGGGAGGGGGGACAAGGTGGTATCCTGGCTACACTTTTGCCAGGTATTCTCAGGCTACCTCTTCAATTTGGGCGTCCATGGTATGTGATTGTCGAGAATGAAGAGGGGTGGATGGATGTGGGGTTAGAGTATGAGTAATCGAATGCGAGGTTGATGGAAGCAAGAAGAACTTCGCCGAGAAAAAAAAAACGCACACAAAATAAAGGCAATCGAAGCTTGGATTGCGTCTAAGCCACAACAAACACTCGCATTCCCCACTGGTCCATTGCGCACACACCGAAAGTCACACAAACATTGTTGGCATGCGCACATAAACACGAAACTAGCACCCCTTCTCCTCTCCACAATTCAATCCCTCGGCATCATCCCTTCGCATCCCTCCTCCTCTCCTTCTCATTGCATTCTCCCTTTCCCTTGTTAGACAATTACCTTCGCCTCGCGTTGTCACTTCTGACTCTCCCACTCACCGACACACGCTCAGGGCAAAACAAAAACCACTCATTCTGCATACACACTAATTTCGGTTGAATGGCTCAAAAGCGAAAGACGGACCGCGAGGTCAAGCTAGCAGTCGACATGGCGCCGGGAGAGTACTCGAAAAAGGCAAAGGTCCTTGTCTCAGGACTGAGCTCGCTATTCTCCAAGTTTGATCCCCTGTCGTTATACACATCACCGCGTCAAGCCAATAACGGTACATGGTGACGCCATTGATGAACCTTTCAAGTTTTGAGCCAAACTCGCAGTGGTATTAAAAGCATGTTCTCGATGGCCCATTCAATAGACAACCAAACATCACGAACACTGCTCGGTTGGGTAGGCGCTTATCCACACCTTGCCAGCATGCAGGGCGCTTTCTCAGGTCTTGACAAGGACAACTTACAGGATCAAGTCGGCACTCCAGCGGCGTACGGTCGTCGAGGACATCACAGATCAACACCATCCCTGTCCAGTCTCTCGAGCGAATCTTCACGGCCGTACCAACTCAAGCCCTACACAAAACTGCCGTCATCCATCGCACCCACATCATTTGGGCGGTCACAGGCATCCTCAGACGATGGATCTCGCTCATCACCGTCGGACGATTCAGGAAGCGACAGTGGTTCTCCTTACTCACACTACAGCAACAACAACAACAACAACAATCCATGGCTCGCTTCTCGATTCGGTCATCCGTCTGATAGATACACTCAGGACTCGCTCTTGCGGATGCGATCAAGGATACATGCTGGCAAAGCACAAAAGCCCGCCTCTCTCCTTCAGAGCAAAGTAAGAGAAGCTATCAACGACTTTTTGGAAATTAAGAGAGCACAAATTCAAAGGATAAGGAAGAAAAAGGCGAAAGAAGTGGAAATAGAACACTAGTGCTAATTCTACCTTTTGCTTCATCCGATCGAACCACAAATATCATTACTTAGTACGCCAAGGATGATTCCCTGGCTCGCCAACACATCCTTGACCGACATTCCCAAGTCAATTCGAAATCAACACAAAGTAAGTCGTCCTCACATGATGTTGTAGTCTTGCGAAAGAATATCTGTCAAAGCAAAAAAAAACTGATGAATACTCTTCTAGACCGTTTGAAAGCAGCATTGGATGCCACCATTGGCGCACTTAGAGCAGACATCGCCAAGCCAGCAGAGGCACAAGGAAGCACAACAGACAACAACATCAACAACAACAACAAAGACGATGTCACGGATCAATGGCGCATTCGAGGATACGACCGACCCTTTGATGTGGATGAGGAGCCTGTTGAACGGCCGCAGGTTTTCAAGAGACCAGCATGGATCAGGATCAAGGTACTGGCTTCGATCCGTTTTGAACAAGGAAGTTTTGAAGGGCCATATTTCCGTGAGCGTTTTTCTAACATTCCAGATTGAATAACAAAATGGGAATCCAGGTTGTTGACAAGGAACCGAGCTGGCTTCAGAATCTGAGAAATCTTGTCGCAAAGACCTTGCCAGCGTAAGTATTTTACTATTTTACCCTGGATACCTTTCGTCATATCAGTCAGTCATCATCCTGCCTTTTTTTTTCCCTAACGGATTTTTTTTTTTTTTTTTTTTTTTTCATATGGCATGATAGTGTTGTCGAAGTGAAGAAAGATCTGCCAGCATACCAAGGCATTGTCGCCGAACATGAACGTATTCAGCGCGAGGTATAAAAGAAAAAAAAAGAGGTCTATGTCGTAGGAAACAGGGTTCCCCCATCCCATTATCGATGATCTTTTCTGACAAGTGTATCTTTTCCATGGTGCTATAGTTGAGCGAAGAACTTGAACCAAAACAGGAACAGCTCATGCCCTTGAGCAAGGACGAAGAAAAGAAGGTGCGTTCAACCGACACGGAGTTGTAGCGAGGAGCGTCAAGTCCCGCTTAAAAGAACCCTTGGAAACTCATCATATCGTAACAAATCTATGAAATAGGTTCACGCCGCTCTGTCCGATGGATATGGTCAAGTGGTCGAAGGCTTCAATGTGTCCATCATGAAGAAGGACATCCACACATTACGCCCCGGCGAATGGCTCAACGATGAAGTCATCAACTTTTATGGACAGCTGATTATGGCCAGGAACAAGGAGTCAACAGAGCTGCCCAAGGTGCATGTCTTCAGCACATTCTTCTACAAGACTCTCAGCGAATCTGGATACGATAAAGTCAGACGCTGGACGAAAAAGGTATGGATGGAATGTTTGCAAGGATAATCAGTAAATGGAGAGGACCAAATATCTAAACGGGCATCATACCTTTTTTATTAGGTCAACGTGTTTGCCATGGACTATCTTTTGGTACCGATCCATTGCTCTGGAAACCACTGGACCTCGGCTGTGATCGACATGAAGAAGAAACAAGTGGAGTACTATGATTCACTGCTCGGCAACAACCCAAAGTGCTTCTTGGTAGGCTCAACGTCATTATTGTCTGTTTTACTCTTGCTTTTGAACGCCTGTCCCTGTCTACATTCATTATCTAATCAATGTTGCCAACTTTTTTTCATGCATTTGGAAAAACAACCAAATCAGATCCTGCGCGACTACCTGGATCGGGAGAGTCAAGACAAACTCAAGAAACCGTTCGACTCTACGGGTTGGGAGAACGTGTGCCCCAAAGACATCCCACGCCAGCAGAACGGTTACGACTGTGGCGTCTTCACCTGCACTTTTATCGAGCGCAAGTCCCGTGGCATGGCCAAGTTTGGCTTTTCACAGCAGAATATGCCTTTGCTTCGCCAGAGAATAGTCCTCAACATTATAAACAAGAGTCTCTAAGGGCTCATCTTCTCTTTGTCCTCCCTTCTCATACGCCAAAAAAAGTGAAGGGAGGGGTAGCAAAAAAAAACAACTTCTGTTCCTTTTGTTTTCAGTTTTGTATGTCAAACATCACTCCCTCCTTGGGGCGAGTTGCTTTTGCTTTTTTATTGCTTGTTGTGGTATGGACGAAGGAGAGCCAATGCTTTTTCCAGGTTATCGATGGCGGTGGGGATGTCGTCGTACGTGAGAGCTGACACGGTCCATTTGCAATGCTTCTGCACCTGTGTGTTGACAGCGGGATCTAATACGATAGGCACAGGGTTGTATGCTGGCTGCTGTTGTTGTTGATAAGGTGCCGAGGGTTGGCTATACGATGACTGTGCGTAACTCTGCGAAGGCGTTGGAGATGGCACAACAGGCGTCTGTGGTTGATAGTTGTTGGTGTTGTATCCATAAGTAGATGGCTGTGAAGGCGGGGGTGCCATAGGGTTGGGCGTAAAGTTGGAAGGAACCGTGGAGGGTGTCGATGGAGGGAGGTATCCCGATCCAAGCAAACCGTTATTAATGTTGCTCGTAGACGCAGCAGATATAGATGGACTGAAGGTTGAAGGAGGTGGCGATCCTGCAGGATTGTAAAAGTTTTGGCTCTGGTTCTGGTCATTGTTCTGGGGAGCCATGTTGCTTGGTGGAGGCTGCTGAGGAGCACTCCAGTTATTTCCACCTGCGCCCATGTTGATGTTGGTCGATCCCAAAGGTGGCGAAGGAAAGTTGGAGATGGTGGGAAAAGTCGAAACAGCTCCAGTGGCCGAGGGCTGTGCTGGAGGGAAAGTAGTCGCTGCAGTTATGTGAGCGGAGGCTTCAAAAGTGGGCGACAGAACATTAGCATTGTCCTGGAATTCTCCAGTCGACGACTCTGCGGGACTCTGCTTGGGTTTGTTGCCGCCGGGTGGAGGCGTGGGCAGGCGTCCGTCACGGATGGCCTTGATGATGTCGGCAGCACGCCATTTGGCATATTTGATCTTTTCCTCGATCTCGGCGTCAATATCGCCAAACACTTTGAGCAGCTCGAGGAAGTTGGCTGCTGCGACAAAGTTCTTGGCGGTTTTCCTACGAAGTAAAAGGTCACAGTGGTTAGTAAAACGAAAAACAGAAAAAGAAAAAAAATAGTCTCTTGTCCAAGATAAATGCCCAACATACTGTGATGACTGTCCCTCGTGGTCCTCGTCATCGGCCTTGCTAAAGATCTTGATGGCAAAGTTCTCGATGTGTGCATATCCCACCAAGTCGTTCGAGATAGCCTCGTTGTCCCCAATATCCTTGCGTTGCTATTGAGTCCAGGACAACAACAAAACACAGAGGTTAGATCCACCAAGCTTAGTCGTTCGTTTCTGGCAATATACTCCCTGTGCATGCTTGGCAACTGCACCACACGCACCTTCTCCAACACGTTCAACAGCTCGTCAATGAACGCTCGGTTGTCCTTGGACGCCTTTGTGATCGCGAGTTTGGCGGCATAGTAGTTTGCTATTGTGGTTGATTGTCATGCAACAGTGCATAGGTATGCATCAGTGACAATGTGTCAAGCCTTTGCATCTCGAACCATGTTGAGATGCAACCGTTTTTACCATAGTAGGACACCACCGGGTCACGCTCCTGGAGCTGTGCTGCACGCTGCAGGAATGGGGTGATGTTCTTGAGCCCCTCGGGGACATTGGCAGCCGACATGGTTGAGTATGGGTGGGTGGTCAACTGATGAATAGATGTGTGATGGCAGAGAGGGAAAAGGAAGACGCAACGAAGACGCGGACGGTGCCTTCTCTTTTGTCTCTCTGTTTCCTCTGTGACCCAAAGAGGGACACGTTGAACTGAACCTTAAATTGGTGAGGCAAAGGCAAAGATGTGTCGCGCCAAGACATCCAGCACTCCGCGTTGTGATGTGCCTCCTCGTCCCGAGGCTGGTCTTTTCATCCGCATCTATTCCACGCCCATTGCACGCACGCAAGCATAACAGCGACAAAGCGACACACACCACAAAAAGAACTGTATTTATGATAAAGGGCCAGGCCACAGGATGAAATGTAGGGGAACTGGCGCGAATATCTGACAGCATCCTGACTAGGGCGAGTCCTGCAAGTCAAGACCACACCTCGAAGGACATTCGGGAGGAGGAGCCTCTTCCATCCAAAGAAGGCCCTAGTTGAGCTTGGAACTGAATGTGCATTATGGCTTGCTCGATCAGCACAATGGCTTGACTCTCTCAGTAGCGTATGCGTGAAGGCTGCAAACGACACGTTCTCTTACCGGCTCTTTCGGCGATAAGGATTTTCCAGAAGAAACAAATCCAAGTGCTTGCTTAGTGAAATGTAACGGCCTTGCTCACACCAGTACCAGCTTCACCGAGTAACTCAAGGTCGGGGCTTGCAAACCGTCTGTGAACGCGATACAGGACGAGTTGGGGAAAAGGCATTAAGGAAGTTGATGGCTAATATCCATCCTGGTGTATACTAGGTACTATTTAAGAACCATTTCGAAATTTCTGGGAAGGGGTAGCATAGTTTGGATGATAGAAGTAAGCGCAGATGCCATTCAGTAAGGAGGGAGATGTGTGTTGATTCTTTGGTGGATCCAGCATAATGTAGATACATGACCTGCTCTCTGCTGCCAGTTACACACCCGCGGAAACATAGGTCAGTTGACTATTAGTCATCGCAATTTGTTGGTGCCTTCAGCATTGCCATACACTAGCAAGACAGATGTGACCTATTTACTGAACGTGAGGGAAAGAAACAGTGCGGGTGAGTGCTAGGTTAGAGAAACTGGTGAGGCCGTTTATTCAGCACCCAATTTATTTGACAATGCTGAACGGAACTCACTTGCTGTTTTTGAAATAATGCAGGACGGGTTTAGGGCTAAGAGATCAAGGAAACAAGTGAATGTCAGCTGTCGGGAACTCCACTATCACCTATCCCTGTGATGGTGCGTACTATTCAAGCTGCCGTAAGGATTTCTAGTGAAGAGCGACATATAATAGAAGTAGACACGGATGCCCAGTCAATACTAATCGAGGAACTTAGGCGTTACTTCTATCGTGTATCCAATATGAAACAGACGAGCCCTGGCTTACTCTTTGTAACCGGCGACGCCCATGACAATAGTGAAGAGTAAGTGATTTAGTCTTTTCATTGAGATTTGATGGCGCCATCTATATCATACACTATAAACAAGACGGAACAAAAGAGCATAGCTGCTATTTGCAACGAGATGTGGGCGGCAAAATGGATGCAATCACATTGTTAGATTTTCTCGTTTTGCGCCATCGTCGTGTCCGCCATGGTACTGGAGCCAGGTTATCACTATTAATACTTACAAACTATTAAATGCGGCAAGTTATGCGCAATAGCAAAATAGTCAATAGAATAACTCAGTTAGTTTGGTCGAGATCGATCATATCATCGATGTTTATTCTGCATGCACTCGCTCTCTGTTGTTTGAGGCGGAATACAATTAGAAAGGTGTCAGTAACGCGTCTCGTCTCTCTGTGGTCGAACGAAAAAGGTCAAAGGCTCGACGGTGTGGCGAGTAACATGGGAGAGGACATGACAAGGGTCTGCGAGATGCACTCTTTTAGATCCCTCCACAAAGTTTCCTGTGCCCGAGCCATGGAAACAGCTGTCTTTCTGAGCCATGTAATTTTCTTACGTGTCAAAGTCATGTAATTTTCTTGAATTCTATTTTCTCATTTTTTTTTCAATTCTCTTTATTCAGGTCGAGTGAAGCCGGAGTAGTGGTCCAGTTTGAGCCTCCAGATAGGGTCCGAGGATATTCATGTTTTGGTCGTCTTGTTCCTGTGGGTCCAGAGCAACGGCTAGGTCGTCAACAAGGGCATCCTCGGACTCATTAGCAGGCTCCCCAGCGTACGATACTTTCATGCCTTCGTGAAATCTCTCCACCGAATACATGTGTTTGCAAGGCATCTGGTGTCGACCATAATCATAGCATGAACATGCAGGGACTTCAGTGAACTTGCTGTTGACGTGGACAGAATACCATACGTGTGCGAACTGGAAGGATTGGGCCTCAAACACCGACAGAGGAACAGAGGGACAGAGGGTATGAAAATAAATAAATTGGCGAAACTGATGCCAAAAAGAAGGAAAAGAGGGTAATCCAAGCAGCTTCTGTTTGTGTGTACTTTGATTGCATGAGACGGGAACTTGACTGGATAGAAGCGACAGGGTCCAGATCCATCGCCATCTTTTTCCTCTCGATATCGTACGTCGATAAAGGGCGATCAATGAGACCACGGGATATCTAGATGACGGTGTCCTGGAAGTCAAGTTCCACCTTTCCTGCAACAAATGTACCAAGTCGTCTGCACGCAGACTAAGCCGTTTTTGCGATGCTCTCTCTTCAGCTACTGGCTCTGGGTTATCGAGATCTGCAATTCGTTTCCTGTATCTCGTAAATGTGAGGCACTTCCCATACCCAAAGACGGAAGGCATGTCGTTCTCGCTCTTCCTTCATCGATTCCGATGAAACTACTTTCCATGCCGAGGAATCCAAATTTACAGACCATACAGACCTTGAAGATCGCTACCAGAAGATTTGTGCGTATTTCAAGGAGTTCGTTTTTCTGGCCACTGACATATTAAAGTTTCATGGGCAGAAAGCCATTTTCCGGCCCGCCTCTTTCTGGCAAGTGTTTTTGTATCTCGAGTTATCTTTTTGCAAAAAAAATTGGTGATAGACGGTCGGCGAGAGTGATGGGACGGTCGGCGAGAGGGGTTTTTTTTTAAAAAAAAAAATGGTGGTGTATTTATCGGATATTCCATGAGATTGGTAAAGAGTATTTATCGTTCGATATGTTTTAGATAGGAGAATGGGTTATTTCATGAGAAATTGGATAGATGAAGTATAGATAGTTCACAAAGCTTTTTATTTCATGTGTATATGTCGGCAAAAAAAAAAAAAAAGCCAATGGATGTACCTGTAATGGACACATAAAGGACGCAAATCTAAAAACGCAATACCTCGTCTGGATCATCAGACGAAATCCGCTCTCTGAAATCGTACATAATTCGCGCTTCGCACATTAACCATGTAACTCCTTCCATGGCATTATCCAATGCTATCCTTATGTGACATATAGGTTCACCAGTGGTCGTAAAATGTACTCCATCGTGTTCTCCTAAATCTTCCAACATTAGACTATTAGTTTGTGCGGATAATTCGTCCCATACACCGCAACATCCTGAGGGAATATTTTTTCTGTCCTCTTTCGATGGTGTATTTTCCATGAATATTATCTTGACACCATGTTCCTCTGCTGAACTTATTAGCTTTGTCCTTACGGATTCCCCCATAGGGTAATTTATGAACACGTGGATTGTGTACATATTCTGGCTCCCGGTCGGCAAGAGTGAAGGGACGGTCGGCGAAAGTGATGGGACGGTCGGCAAGAGTGATGGGACGGTCGGCAAGAGTGATGTGACGGTCGGCAAGAGTGATGGGACGGTTCGGCAAGAGTGATGGGACGGTCGGCGAAGAGTGAAAGGGACGGTCGGCGAAAGGAAGGGACGGACGGCGAAAAGTTAAGGGGACGGTCGGCGATTGAAGTGACGGTCGGCATGAGTGTAGGGATCGTCGGTGGAAAGTGAAGGGACGGTCGGCAAAAGTGAAGGGACGGTCGGCGAAAGTGATGTGACGGACAGCGAAAGTGAAGGGACGGTCGGCAAGAGTGATGGGACGGACAGCGAAAGTGAAGGGACGGTCGGCAAGAGTGAAGGGACGGACAGGGACGGTCGGCAAAAGTGAAGGGACGGTCGGCAAAAGTGAAGGGACGGTCGGTGAAAGTGAAGGGACGGTCGGCGAAAGTGAAGGGACGGTCGGCGAAAGTGAAGGGACGGTCGGCGAAAGTGAAGGGACGGTCGGCGAAAGTGATGGGACGGTCGGCAAGAGTGATGGGATGGTGGCGAGAGTGATGGGATGGTGGCGAGAGTGATTGG